>CM051270.1:19206104-19336104 GCA_027921565.1 Artemia sinica | reverse complement strand
ATACCCCTAGGGTAGGGAGGTACACGGGGGGGGGCCTCGCCCCACCCCAAAATCATAAATTTCTTGAATGTTTGAGAAATTCTTGTCTCAAATATCCAATAAAATTAGTTTTTTGTGGAACACATTCCTAAGTCACACCATAGCGTGGCTTGTGTCCACAAAGCTTCTATCTACACTAAGTTGTTCCATACGGTACCTCTGTGGCTTAGAAATCGAAACCTCATATATATTTACGGAATGCCCAACTTCGGTTCATATAAAGAATTTTGTAGTTTAAAAAATGTTGATTTAAAGGCCCAATCACAATGATATTTTGCTAATACCGAGATTTAGCTAGCGCTAATTTGATGCAATCATATTATTTATAAAATTTTCTGATTGGCTAAAAAAAAAGAAACAAATCCGATTACCTCAAATTAGGGCTAGCCAAATCTCAGCATTAGTAAAGCCTCACTATGAATAGGCCTTAAGAAATACTGGATGTAATGTTCCAACATACAGAATAAACATTTTTTAAATGTTTCTTTGAAAGAAATCCTTTTTTAGTTATTTATAATATTTTTATGGGTAAAAGTGGATAAAAACTTTCAAGGCTCCCTCGAATTTCGTTTATATTATAATTTTATGAAATAAATGAACGGACTAACTTACGGGCACAATCTTCAGTTGATGATAGTTGAGCCCTTCCAGTACTGCTGACATACGCTACTGTCATCTCTTTATTGTTCGGCTTCAAATTGCTGATCTTGTTACCACAAGATGTCTCTGATGGTTTCAATTTGAAATCTAATAAGAGAAAATAAATATTTTTCAAATATTTTCTTTAAACCTTATCAAATACTAAACTTAATCGGTATCAATTTTTTCTAACTAATACTGAATTATTTTTTTTTGTATATTTTTGATTATCCCTCCTCCATACCATGCCGTGACATTTGAATGGGATTTGGTTGTGTTAAGTATTTGTTAGTAATTGATATCAAATAAATAAATAATTCACGGATTATGGAAAACAAATATATAAAACTTTGACAAGAAATCATTTTGTATGCTTAGATAGACCAGAAAGCCAGAAATCTGACTACAATATAAAGTTCCCAACCCCGTAGTTTCTCAGTCCTTATCTCTTTATCAGCACGGTAATTTTACCTATTTTAATAATAAAGTGAATTATAAATAAAAGTAATTATAAAAAAATAATTATATTACTTAAATTATAAACAAAGAAGGACCAATCTTTTGAAGTGTCTGTTTTTGAAAAGCAGGCTAAAAGGAATTTGTCTTTAAAAAGCAAGCTATTGAAACACAGTGTATAAATTAAAAAAACGTGGTTTCTCTCTCTTTTTTATGGCCCTATTAAAAAAAAAACAAAAATACAAAAAACGTTCAATATAAAATTCAGATTCATTGAAAACTCTGAAAAGGTCACAGAGTCTGATTTTTCTTTTACTGAAAGAAAAAATTCCCTTTCCAGACCAACATTTTAAAAAGTATAACATAAAATTAAAAATGAATAACTATATCGAACTTATTGAAAATAAAAAAACAAGGTTTCTGAAACATTGGAAAATTTCTTGTTTAAGAATTCCTAACAGAGATTACCAGTTCTTGAAAGAATGGGACAAATGCTTAAAATTCTCGAAATTAGAAAATAAAATTGATCAAAAACAAAGAAAAAAGGGAAAAAGAATTAGAGAAGGTTTGGTATTTTTATACTAGCTATCAATATCTTGATATTATTTATATTATTTTAAACAGGGGCTCAGATAGAGTGGAGGGGGGGGGGGGTGGTGGCGGTGGTTCAGTTACTCCCCTCTAAATTTCCAGGAATATCAAACTCTGTATTTTCATTAAAAAATTCGGCAACAGTCGAAATCCCCCCCCTCCTTAGGATTTGAAAAATACCGCTTTGTATCTCCATTAAAAAAAAAAAAAATTAAAAATCCCTACCAACCCCCCCCCCCTCCCCTCCTTAGTTTTAGTGATTGACACCACTTTATATATTTGCCCCTAAATTTTTGAAACAACCTTATTTTTTATCTTTATTACAAAATTCGAAAACAATCAAAATTCCCTTAACCTTTAGGACTTAAAAAATACTCTTCTGTATCTTCATTACAACCAAAATCCACCCCCCCCCCCAAAAAAAAAAATTAATGAATTGACGCTACTTTATTTTGAAATACTTGCCCCTAAAATTTGAAAAATACCCCTTTTGCATCTTCATTAAAAAAATCGAAAAGAAATCCCTATCACCACCTCCCTCCACATTTTCATGAATTGACACCACTTGGTTTTACTTTATTATTCAGTTCTATCCCTAATATAAAGGCGAATTTATACTGGGCCACACGATCAGAAATCGCTAGGAAAAGCCTATTAAGACTTTCAATATTTCTAGCTAGAGAATACCCCAGTTCTTAAATCTCAGGCATCAAGTAATATCTTTAATAATAATAACTTTTATTATTAATAAAACTTAAAATACTTCTAATAATAATGGGTATATAGAGCCCAAGACTTTGCGGGGGGGGGGGGGGGCAAAAGATTCACAGGGTTGTAGTCTCGGCTACCTCAATATGAAGTCACAGGTGGAGTTTAGTTAACATTAGGTATGTTTTATAAACATTTCGCATTTATTACCAATAAACAAATAGCGGTTGGTAATTTTTAATAGTCTAATAATATTAATTATAGTTAATTAATAATAATATAATTTATTAAATAATTAACTATAATAACAACATTTTAATGTTCATGCTATAATTAAGTTCCAAAGCTAAACCTCATTTAGGACTAACAACTCCAACTAGGGAATATTTAATCCTTTGCTAAACTTCCCTAACAATGACTTACACTAATCCTTTCAATCCCCTCGTCCCGTCCACGTCCTATTTCTATTCTCTCATACTCTTAACTAATGTTCTCATGGGACTTAATAAATTTACTAGTTTATCAAGTTGAATAATCTAAACAGGGAGAAATTTGCGATTTTATAACTTGACGGGAAACTGTGAAATTCAATTGGCAACTTTCTGTTGCAAGTAAAATATTAGAACGTTGAGTATATACTAAACGTCAATGACTTCTAAGCGTTTGACAACGTAGCTAACAATGTGTGATAGCCCGACCTATGTGTCAGGTGTGATAATTAAAAAGTCGTTGACTTACGATTTTACAGAACAAAAAATTAGAAATGATTTTTTTTATTTAACTATGAAAAAAATATAACAATGAAATTATTATTTCATTTAATGATTTTTTTTTCATTTAACTCCAATATACTTGTCTAACTAAAATAAATGCTACAGACAATTCTGAAAAATTACAAACAACTTTAAAAACATTTCAATATTCGACTTCTTCTCAAACTAGGGCTGTATATTATAAATACATTAAATTGTTACTTGGATTCCCACTAAGCACTCATAATACGCCTTTAAATTTTGAGTGTGGATTTACAGATTCCTCCCCCTCACTGACTCTGTCACAACTAACCCTAGCGCCATTAAAAATTAATGACCTTGCAAATGTTTAAAAATAATATTAAAATTAATTTCACAGCTATTTCAGCCAGAAAAAAGGAATAGAGCCAGAAGATATTAAACATATATTTGAATTTGTTTATTTGATCTATTTTTATATGTATAAGTAATCTTTTCCTCAGCGTTCACTGTCTTAGGCAACGTCGGATAAGCAGGTATCTCAATTATCACGAGCCAATGTTTTGGTTACCATTATGTGGAGATATTCTATGAAGACATATATATACTAGGAAAAAAGCGATATCCAAACGCTAGTGACTGGCACAATCGTTGGAAAAAGCAGCCAATATTCTGGTTACTATTATATGGAGATAAAAACATCTTTAGGAACAATGTAATTCGAACGCTAGAGACTGACACAACGTTGGATAAAACCTCCAATGTTTTGGTCATCATAGTTAATGCGGTAGGTGAAAAGATATACACCATCAAAAAAGCAAGAAAAAGATATATAACGAAAAACATGAGAATAACTCAACATGCGCTTAAAAATATATAACAAACGTTGTGTAAACGTGTAACATAAACCGTGCAATGATACAGGAACAATCGTTATCTAAGTGTATTAGTGTTATAAGACATATCCCTTAATTAAATTACAGATCCTTGTTTAACGTTGGTTAACGTTGGATAACGTAATTAACGTTAAGGTTGTGATAGTTAGAAAGGCTTTTTTTGTAGGTGAGCGAAAAAAGGAAAATTATTTTTATTTAACAGTTTTTTAGGCCAGTAATCGTTGTATTGTAGGCATAAAAAACAAAATTTTATTGTATATTACTATACATTTGTTATATTCCGCTGTGTTATGTCGTTAGTAGTTCTTTTGTCTATTAGTTTATGTAGTTCTGCTCATTTCCGCTGTAAGTTACCATACATTGAACATTCTGCATGTTATATATGTTGTACATTCTGGATTGTACATTCTGCACTGTTATATATATACATTGTATATCAGGAAGGGTGAGCGAAAGGGCATCGAAACGGAGATCAGCAGTACCGGTTTGGACTTTTATGTGTCTAGTGCCGTATTCTTTACCTTACCTTTTTACATAGTATATCGTTATGTCATATCGTAATAAATTGCGACAATTTCATTTAAACCCTGAGAAGCATTACCTTTTATTGTCACTTACTATAAATAAATAGACTAATGGAAAATACAGTTTACCTGGACTATCAATTAAGAGTCCAAAATTTAAAAAAAAAGTAAAAAAGAGTCCAAATTTCAATTTACCATTATGAATTTTTTCGTAATACTTTCCCGCTAGATTATGTTCCATTTCTGGCCAAGGCTGTTTTCGCAGCTCCCCTTCATCCAAACCAAATGCTTCATGGACTTGTCCACCATTTAAATTCGAAAACTCAGACTGAGCATATGAGTTGAGCATAGGCAGAGTTTCCAGTTCATCGCCAGCTGAGCCGTAGCTTCTAATAGTGTCTAGATTGTTTAATGCGACATAATTCTGATCATTTCCACTAGGAGAATATGATGAAGGACGGGGTGGCAACATTGGTGGAACCTGAAATATGAGTAAGAAGAGGAAAAGTTACTTCTTTTCAAAATGAACCTCGAGACATATTTTCGTCAAGCTTAATCTTTGATATGCAATCAGTCAAGCGAGTTCCTATGACTGTCCTTAGACAAGTCATCTGGAGAACATTTAACAAATGTGTCCGGGAAAAGTTTCCAGATCACTTACCGTAGAATAAGCATACTAAGAAAATGTAGCTGAATTTTATTGTTCTTGATCATCTTTATAGCCCTAGAAAATGGGTTTAAACCACTTTTTCACCTACCTTTAAAATACAAGCGGCCAAGCCAATTAGGCTTAGGTTTCACTTGTTCGCCTGTGAGTCCAAGCAAATTCAGCCCCAGATTTTGCATACGAGTCCAGTGGACATTGTTCGTCACGCGTCAACCCAAAATCATTCCAATCTTTCATCCCTTAGTTCTATGACTATCTACCTTAGTTCTGCCCTAGGAATGAAGTATGGACGGATGATAGATAGAATTATCTATCAACAAATGAAATGACATCATTTTTATACAATCCTAAAAGGGCTTATGCCAGATTTGCTTCTCACTCGGACTATCTGTCTTGGCTTTTTCTACAATTATCCATGGCTTGATTCCTGCAACTACATGATTTTAATCCAATAATAACCCCAGTTTTAATTTATAAAACTGAGAATTAGAGCTGATGATTAACCTAAGTGTGATAGTTTGGTCGAGGCATCCTCTCCCCTTAATAAATTCCCACTGTTATTCTTTACGACTTTAATTATTGGATTTTTTAATATTTATTTAATTTTGAAATTAATGTTTAAAATTAAATCTTAAATTTAAGTTAATTAAAATTAATTTATTTAATTTCTAATTAAATTTCAATTAAATTTAATCAAAATTACCTTTAATTTTGTTTTAATTTTAAAACTAATTTTAATTAAAATAAATGTTAAAAATTAATGTCTAATGCAATAAGTATCATCATTCTAAGTAATTTGCTTCCTACAGAAATCAAGCAGTGGCCTCTGTAATTACCACCGTCGTTCTTATCACTTTTATTATACCAGGACTTATTTTCCTAAAATCACTAGGTACTCCCCTAATATAAGAACAGGTTAAAATTATTCCATTTGTTTAAGAGTAGATGACTGATGATTTAGAGCGTTCAACATTAGTGTGGATTCAGCAAAGTGAAGAAAGAAATATACGGTTATAAGAGAAGCGACACCGAGGGGGAGAGGGAGAGAGAGAGCGGGAGAGAGAGAAGAAACATATAGAAAACAATAGCAACATTCACTTCAAGATTTTTGAAACCACTTTTTCGAGTTATAATTTCCCTTTTTCAAGTAAAAATACGGACATTTTTAGAAAAAATTAGGCCGAAGTCAACTGAATTCCAGACATGGAGACTTTGGCACAAAAGAAACTTTGTTGAAGGGCAAGAAAGTAATGTGGGTTCAATGGCGCGAGGGTTTGCTTCACAGTTGCTATGAGAGGCAACCAGCTACTTTTGGAGCCCAACAAAAACTGAAGAGATAAACGTATGAATTAAAATTCCAGTCATGAATACAGTGAATTGCCCTGCATACAACTTACAACTTTCCTTAGACCAGCCAAGCAGGGGAGTGGATCTTCGAGCTAGTACCCCCGAAATATGAAGACTTGCCATTTTTATTATTTCTTATATTTCGCAAAAGCTGATCCCTTTTAAGTTGCACCCCCTCTCCACCCGAAGAAAAATCCTGCTTACGTTCCTGATAGGGATGTTGTCAAATACTTAGACAATTTCCAAAGAATAAATGATTAAACAGCCATTTGTAGAATTAAGCAGCCATAAAAGCAAACTAATAATTAGCAAAAGAAATCTATTCAATATTGAGCCCTCTTCCATGCAATGAATAGATTTAATTTTTGAATAAATTTTCAAATTTATCAATTAAAAATGGTAACAGATAATATTATACGTAGATATTCCAAACAAAAAAATTTTAATTTGTATTCTTTGTAGTATATACAGTTATCTCTTCTTTTTTTTTAAATCGTTCCGTTTTACCCTACATAAATTTGGTCCACCTTTTTTTTTTTATTCTGCTACGTAAAAAAAGAAGCAAAAAATCAAATGAATCTTACCTGTGAGGCCACAGCTTCTAAGTTACTATTCTTAGTCAGTTTTTTGGAATAGTCACAATCTCTTGTCGAGTTCAGTGGCATCATTTCCCTTCCATTACTATCAAAATATCGACGGTGGCGTCGTCTTTTCCGACGATTTCGACAGTAGCAAGCACATGCCATCATTAAAATCAATATAAGACTAACAAGTGTGGCCAGAATACCAACTGTTACTTCTTGTGGTATTTCATTTATAGCACCAAAAATGCCACCGACAATTCCAACAGATTCAGAACAATATTGCCCAGTGGCATTTGGAGGGCAGGAACAGCGGAATGTGCCAAACATGTTGAGACAAACACCGCCAGAGTGACATGGGTTTGGCTCACATTCGTTGATGTCTGTGTTACACAGTTCACCGGTGAAGCCTCTGCACTTACATATTGGACCGGATATGCCTTCTTCACAGATGCCACCGTTTTTGCATGGATTAGGACGGCAAAATCTCCCGTACTCACAGCGTTTTCCTAAACAGAGTGATTCAGTTTTAAATTTTGGAGAGAATTTCAAGAGTGACTTAAGTAGAATCAATTTTAATTTGAATTAAAGACAGCAAAAATATATAACCTAACTTTAAAATATGAAGTATTTTTAACTAGAATTTAGATATTATTTTCTGCATTTGTTGTGGGAAACAAATTTTCAGTGGAAAAAGCGAAAAGCAAATCAGCGACAAAACATCTCTATCGAATTCAAAATGTTTTGCTAAAATTAAATTTAAAAAACAATGAAAAAATAGAAATGAAAATAATTTTTCTCTACTCTAAAACAAGAAATGAATTTTATAGGAGTTCAGAGATTTTTATTACAGTTCAGATATTGAACTCCAATAAAATCTTAATATATACCTTTTGCATTTAGAGAGAAAAGGAAATTTGTGAAAATTTAACAGGAAAAAATTCATGTAGACATTTATAGCGAAAAGAAATACTTTTGGTGACAAAAAAAAATCTGTAGCGATTTCAAAGAATTTACTAAAATTAGGCTACTCAATTAGAACTTTAAAATAAGAACTGAAAATAATACTCCCTATCTCCAGATTAAGGTTTGACTCATACATGAGTTTAGATATTACATTCCGGATTTGGAGTGGAAAATAAATGCTATTTCCAAAAAGGTATCTAAAGTAACTTCACTGTGTTTTACTTTACTAAAGTTCACTTTTTGCTATCCATTCACCCGAGAAAAATTCCAGCGTATGTCCCTAGGAGGACTTCCCAATTGATTCCTATGGCAGTGTTTAGTTCATTTACCCCCGTTTTAACGCACCAAATATTTATATCTATTCCAGTCTCCTATATGTTAGCTTGTCATTTATTAGTTTAGTTTTAGCTTGATCTATTATTGAGTGATGGCCAGATTCACAACTGTATATTATCCGCTTTATAACTTGTCTTAGCTTATTGGTCTTTGAAGTTTTCTATATTTCAAAAAGCTTTTTTGGCTATAACGATGATCTAACAATGATATAATGCTTAAATTTTGGGTTTAATTCCTTCTTGTTTAATTGGAAAAAAATCAACTCCAATTTTGTTACGTTTTTTGCATAGTTCAAAATACGAATTCTTATACATTTAACAATCAATTCGCAATCAAAATATACATATATATATATACATATATATATATATATATATATATATATATATATATATATATATATATATATATATATATATATATATATATATATATATATATATATATAGTCGAGAATGTTTTCATTTCGTCGGAAGAATTTCAGGCGAAATTCTTCGTCGGAAGAATTTTTTGTGGGGATTCTTGGTAATTGACGGGTATAAAGTTCATGTTAATTCAATAACAATCTACGTATGTACAACAACAAAAAACACGAAAAAAGGAATTCTGCTCCCGGGGAATGCCCTAGGTACCAAATAAAGGTAAGGAAAAAAAATGAAACAATGAAAAAGAAAAGAATGATACCATTTGCCACCATTAATCAGCTCAAATTATGCGTTACGAGTTCACAGAATAGAAAAAAAAACGAATATAAATAAAAGAAAGAAAGGTAGTACCATCCTCCTAAAACTAAATGAAAATTAAACTAACAAAAAAAAATCGGTATGTACATAAAATTATAAAAACAGACAGGGTATGTGTACAAAAGTTGGACTATTCATAAAAATTTTTATACAAAACTCATAGAAAATCTTAGATTAAAATAAAATCGATTTAAAAAAAGTTTTCATCAAATTCTTAAACATTCAAAAAAAAGACGAAGAGATTAAGCCAGCGTCTATGGATTATTTTCTGCAAATCCGAACACATGTATTGTCTAGAGCGCAAGAGTCTCCACCAGCATTGCCAACGCTTTAAAGTATACTTTACCAAACTGTACCACAAGAGAATAATTTGTATCATCTTAACAGCAGGTTAAAATTTGCCATATCAAGAAGAAAATTTTCCATAAACTAAATCTTGAACAGATATCCGAATCAGAAAGGAGCAAGTAAAACCTAAATGTAAAGGGAAATGTGTATGTTCCCAAAATTTCCAAATATACCGCATTGTACAAAAGCCTCTAAATTTTAGCGAAAACGGGAAAATTGAAAGCGTTGGCAACAATGGTCTCTTCTGTATTTTCAATAATGATGCTGAAAAAGCAACGTTTAACTGTTTCTTCTGCCATGGAACATGAAGAGCGATTCGGGTCTCCCTTCTATAATAAATTAGTATTTCTACGTTTAGCCAAAAGTACAAAATGAAGACTAGCAATTTAGCTTACCTGTCAAGTTCTCGGGACACTGACATCTATAATCATTTTGTAAATTGAAGCAAAAACCGCCATACAAGCAGGGAGAAGAGGCGCATGGATCAGTATCAATTTCACACTTAGCACCAAAAAATCGTTCATGGCACTTGCACTGGTAGGTCACGCCACTCACTTCGATGCAACTGCCTCCATTCAAGCA
This sequence comes from Artemia sinica, assembly GCA_027921565.1. Classification (NCBI taxonomy): domain Eukaryota; kingdom Metazoa; phylum Arthropoda; class Branchiopoda; order Anostraca; family Artemiidae; genus Artemia; species Artemia sinica. The sequence goes on along the minus strand of CM051270.1, from coordinate 19,325,950 downwards.
TGGTTGAGAGCCACAAAGACCAGGCCGAATTAATGAATGACGACAGATAAACTCGACATTCGTGAAGCGTCGGAGTGTGGCAACTATGGCGGGAGCAGGTACACCGATTGGGACACTTGCAGCAACGATATAGTTTCCACTGATGTGGTAGGGAAGCAAGGTACGGTCAACACGAATGTCATCCAGACACCTAGAATAAATGAATTGGAATAGAATTGGAGCACTGAGAGTTGGAGCATAGGAATAAAGGATTCTAAAAATATATGAACTAAATAGGGTTGGAACGAACTGGAGCTAATAGTTTTCTTAACGATTAAAGCCAATTACTTTGAAGTCACAGAAATATAGTAAGAAAGAAAAGGAAACCACACAGGCGAAATGGTAAATCAGAATAATTCACCATAATCATGGATATTTTTCGATATTTTTCTTAATTCATTCAAATACTCACTTCAAGTATGAAAAATACCCATGATTAGATAATTCTGAGAAAAATTTTGACTTTTTATTTCTTTTCTTTCCTTGGGGTATTCAGGATCTTTTTCTTTCTTTTTTTTAAATAGCTAAAAGTTCTACTCGCTATGGCTAAAAATCCTTATGAAACATCATATTGCTATCGGAGTATACACCGATACGTTACCTGAAATAGCCCCTTGTAAGACATGAAGCCTGTCGATATTGTAATTTAATTTTTTAAGACATTTTTGAAACTTTCGAAGAGATTAGAAAATACCTACAGATTACAATTATACAGTGGCGTAAATTTGAAAGGGGAGGGAGGGGTATTGTTTTCTCATATTTTGAAAATTCCTTTTTTTGCTTTCATTGAAAAATACACTTTTACATTTTCACTGAAAAATTACCCCTTAACCCCCCCCCCCCTACATGTGAAAAACACTTTTTGTTTTGCTCCTCTCTAATTTCTGTGAATTGACACCACTGCGTTCGTAGCTTTTAGATAATTATGTTTGTCCATAGTAACCTAAATTAAAAAAAAAAACAAAAAAAAACAGAATTTCAGAAACAATACATGCAAGGAGGAAACTAGTTTTTATGCTGGTTCCAAATATATAAAAACTAATCAAGTCTAAAGTTACCTACCCAAAGTTGGCAATACACGAAAATTTGAATAGTTTTAGAAAAAAAGGAAATACACATCTAAAAGGGGTTCAATCTTGACGAAAATTTCACCAATAGCAATTAAATAAAAAAAAAACTGCCACACCCAATCTGCTTTCTAAAAACCCCTATTTCAAGATGAAAAAAAAAGATATACATGGCACATGGTTGAAACTTTTCAGTAAATTTGAATTCAGCATGTCTGATAACCCTTGACAGAGGTTTGAGCCACTTCAGTAAAAAAAAGAGAATTTCTTATTTTTACATAAGAAGGATAGTTCGAACAAAGCTTAATTGAAAAGGGAGGACGAATGCGCGACTACTTATGCATGTTGTACATGATTATTACTACATACTGTATGTTTGTAAATCAAGTTTTACGGGAGGTCAAGCAATTTTTCTAGGGGGCACGGGAGGGGCGGCTGAATATCAAAATTTTAGGGCTAACTTTTACAATTTTATGTAAATTTCTTCGGTAAAACTTGAGGAGAGAGCGGAGTAAATACCTCTCCTCATATCCCGTATTTTGCAGAAATACAATGAAATCAGAGTTGTTACTGAGAGGAGGGAAGCCCCTTTCCTATTGGCGAAAAATTAGGAATTTAGCGTGGAAGGTACCGTACTCATTTACATGAATATCTATAAACCAAGGGGAGGGGATGAGAGAACTTCCTCTCCTCCAAAGGCGGTCCAGCGATCCCCTCTCCCCCAGACGAAAAGAAAAGCCACTGAAGTACACAAAAGGGTTGAAATCTTTAGAAATTTAACCCCATCAAGGTAGGCATTCATGGCAACTCTAGAATTTGAGAATTTGATCTAGGATTTCTAGAATAAAATTCTAGAAATCTAGAATTTGAGGCTCCTATTTAAAAAGAAAGAAAAAATGAAAGAAAAAAAAGAAAAGAAAAAAAGAAAGAAAAAAAGAAAATGCAAAAAATGATGTGAAGACTATCGTTTTTTCTTGATAAGGATAGTTAAAATAACTTGCTTAGAAGTTTTCCTCAGAGACGATTTCATCATATGCACAACAGAAAACCATTTCATAATACGAAGCAAACTTTTCTTTGGGGAGGGGGAGGAATAAGGGATCAAAAACTTTGAATACAGGGATATTTTCAGAAATGAGAGAAGAATCAGAGCAACCTTGAAAGTTCAGGTTGGAGACCCGGTTGGAAAATTCAGGTCCGCAAGTTACATAATCGATGGCATCGAGCCAATGGCTGGGAACATTGTAATATTGCTTATTAAAAAGAATATGCCACTTTCTAGCTGCATTTTTAAGGAAAGGAGAGACCACCGCGAAAAATACCATTTGGGCCATTTTGTGCCACAATTCCATAATTATGAATTAAATAAGGTTAAAAACTCATTGAACAAAGATCATGATACAATCATAAAGAAGTATACACTCTTTAATAGGTAAATACTCAGACTTTTTTTTTTTTGGGGGGGGGGGGTCTAAATTTATTATTTAATGCATTGGTTTTAAAATATTTACTAAAAACAGAGCTGTTGAAAATATGCCTTATTCATGCTGAGTCTAAACAGGAGGTTGATATGGCCAGCAGCCTTCCACAACTTAAGTAAAGAAGAGCTTGAAACTAAGACAGTAAACGTAAATTAAATAAATAGGGAGTTAACTTCTTTATCAATATCTTGGAATTCCTCCAATAGTTCATATATTATATACAAGAAAAAAAACAGCAGTTCAAACTAAAGTTTATCGCATGAAAGTAAAGAAGTACTTTAAAGATACAACCACTGTATATAAATTATGGTAAAATAAAAAAAATAAATATACTATAATATAAAAAATAAAATATATAACTAAAAAAATTAAACACAAATAAAATTCTCAAATTTGGAAAGCCTTATTTTCCGGGGTATTTTCCTGGGGGGGGGGGGTATTTTCAGGGGTGGTAATCACCGGGGGGGGGGGGTAAACGCCGACCACCATAAATTATATACAGTATAATCACAGGCGGAGGAGGAAGAAGGCCCCTCAAATGTACACTCAAAAGGGCCCACTTGTTTATCCACAAGTTCCATGAGTTGCAAACCTTCTCCCAGCAATGGGTTAAATTGCATGGTGATGCAGAACACCATCGCGGGAGGATCCTCTATAGGAGGACAACTGTGGCAGGGCGTAAGATCCAGATCTATGGACAACGGCCTCTGCAAAGGGCTGCCTCGACCTTTTCGGGGTACCTGCAAGACTGGGGACCTTGCGGTCAACTCTATTCCCACTTGAGGAGTGGCGCCCCTCGAGAAATTATAGCCTAGTAAAACGACACAGCATTCGCACGGGATTCTGACTAATGGACAATTCTTCTGGGATTGGTATGTTTTGATGGGCGTCTTTGGGCTGAAAAACCTCTTCCTAGCTAATTTATCTATTACGGGTTGCCTCCCCGTAGTAGCATAATATTTGTAGGCATGAATATATAATGAGTCGGAGGTAATAGGCTTGAGATTGTCTGTGCAGGATTTCGACTCTTGTTGATAGAAGAGCATCGCCAAGCGCTGAAAACCATGTTGTGACCAAGATGGGCCCAGGATTGCACAAAGCCTCCATTCATGGAGGTCCCAGGGACTTCTTGCTGTCCGGTTCTAAGCCGGCTTAAGCACTTCGGTGTAGACTTGAGAAGATATGTGATCCCCGTCCTGCACTGGTATCCGGGATCATTGCTTTTCCTGAGGCGAAAAAAATTTCAATGATTTAAAGAACATGAAAATTGGAACTTGGAATGTTACGACATTAAAAAATGACTATCGTATCGACATTTTGACTGACGAATTCAGACGATTCGAACTGGATTTATTAGGAGTTTCAGAAACTCATATCCCAGGGGTAGGAAGCATGAAATTAGGTGATATAGAATTTGTTTACTCAGGCAGGAAGGATGGGTTACATAGACAGGGAGTAGGGCTCATGATGAATAAGGAAGCTGCTAAGTCTTGTTTAGGCTGGGAAGGTATTAATAATAGAATACTAATTGCTCATTTTATGACTAGAAAGTTCAAGGTATCAGTTATAGTAGTATACGCCCCTGTAGAACCGACTGATGGAGATACTAGTGACTCAGATGAATTTTACTTACAGTTACAGGAGCAAATAGACAAGGTCCCAGGTAGAAATATGATGTTATTGCTGGGAGATTTTAACGCCCAGGTTGGTAGAAATATGGATAGATGGTATCCCAGCTTAGGTAAATTTGGTGTAGGAAAAGAAAACAGTAATGGATACAGACTTTTGCAATTTTGTAGGTATAACAATCTAGTTATAACCAATACGGTGTTTGGTCATAAAATGGCTCATAAGCTAACATGGTATTCACGTGATGGTAAGACAGCAAACCTTATTGATTATGTTATAGTAAATCGAAGACTGGCAGGATCAATACAAGATACTAGGGTATATAGGAGTGCTGTTATTGATGTTAAAAGTAAAGATCACCATCTAGTAGTGTCAAGGGTTAATTTAAAGCTGAAATATCGGAAGGGTAATTACCTCCCGGGAAGTTATGATGTTAGTAGACTCCAGGATGAGAATTTGAGAGAAAACTTTCCAGGAACAGTTGAATACTAAACTTGAGAGCTTAAAATTTGATAATGTGGAAGATGGTTGGAATAATTTTAGAAAAATAATTTGTGAAGTTGCTGAAGGTGTATTAGGGAAGAAAGCTAGAACTGCAGCTAAGAATATTAGTGAAAAAGCTTTAAGTTTAATAGAAAGGAGAAAGGACTTGTACAAGAATTATCTGAGTGATAGATCACATGAAAACAAAAGAAATGTAAAGAAAGTGGAGAAAGCATTGAAATATGAACTAAGGAGGTGTGAAGTGGAGGCCATGGATAAAATTGCCGAGGATTTAGAAGATGCAGCTAGACGGCATAATAGTAAAATATTGTACTGGCACGTTAACAAATTGAGAGGTAGTAGTCAATCCGGACTTATCCCAGTTAAAGATAGGAATGGGGTGGCAATTAGCGATAAGACAAAAGCTAAAGCGAGATGGGCCGAACATTTTGAGAATTTGCTTAACCGAGATAGAGTTGCAGGAAAAAATATAGAGGAAAATGAAAAAGTTTGTGATACCTTGGATGTGAAGGAAGATTTGTTTTGTGAGGAGGAATTAGAAACAGTACTAAAAGGATTAAAGAATAATAAGGCTCCAGGTGCTGATAGGGTAGTAAATGAGTTTCTTAAATATGGTGGCTCTGAGGTTAGAAATAAGTTATTGGAGATTATGAATATGATTTTTGAAAAAGGGGAAGTACCTAATGATTTTAGGAAAACCTTAATTAAGCCACTTTATAAGAAAGGTGATAAAAGTGAGTGTGGTAATTATCGAGGCATTAGTCTGGTCTCTGTAGGTAGCAAATTGCTTAGTAATATGATACTTTTTAGACTGAGAGATGCCGTAGACAAAGTTTTAAGAGAAGAGCAGTGCGGTTTTAGAAAAGGTAGAGGATGTGTTGACCAAATTTTCACTCTTAGGTTAATAATTGAGAAGTGCCTAAGTTTTCAAACACCTTTGGTCCTTAGTTTTATAGATTATGAGCAAGCGTTCGATTCTGTTGATAGAGGAGCTTTAGTAAAGGTTTTATCCTTGTATGGTATACCAGACAAATACATTAAAGTGATTAGTGCTATGTACGAGAATAACACTGCTGCGGTTAAGGTAGGAAATGAGGTTAGCAGCTGGTTTTGTATTAAATCAGGAGTTAAGCAGGGTTGTGTTCTATCCCCCTTTATATGGATTATTTTGATGGACTTTGTTTTAAGGAGCACAGGAAAGGCAATGGGAGACCACGGAATCAAATGGGGAGGAAAAAGTCTCCTGGACTTGGATTATGCTGATGATTTAAGCATCCTAGATGAAAGTGTGAGCAAAATGAATGAAGTTTTAGAGGTTTTGCGAGTTCAGGGTGCTAGTATTGGTTTGAAAATTAATGTTAGGAAGACCAAGTCACTAAGGCTAGGAATAAGTGAAGATGAAAAGGTGACGTTGGGTAATGAAAAGATTGATCAGGTGGGCAGTTTCACTTACCTTGGTAGTATTATTAGTAAAGATGGTGGGAGCAGTGAAGATGTTAAAAATAGAATAGCCAAGGCTCAGGGTGTTTTTTTCACAGTTAAAAAAAGTCTGGAAGAATAGGAAGATAAGTCTGCAAACCAAGATTAGAATCTTAGAAGCTACAGTGATGACAGTGGTCAAATATGGCTCTGAAGCATGGACGCTCCGAAAAGCGGATGAAGATTTGCTAGATGTTTTCCAGAGAAATTGCTTAAGGATTGTTCTGGGTACCCGGCTGACTGACCGTATTTCAAACAATAGGCTATACGAAAAATGTGGTTCAATACCACTTTCTAGGTCTATAATGAAAGAAAGGTTGAGGTGGTTAGGGCATGTTGTTCGGATGAAGGATGACAGATTGCCGAAGATTGTTCTTTTCGGCCAACCATCTAGGGCTAAACGGAAAGCAGGTCGTCCCCGTCTGGGTTGGGAGGACGTCATAAAGAAAGATTTAAAGGAAATGGGAACTTCGTGGGCGGGTGTAAAAAGGGAGGCTTTGAATAGATTGGGGTGGAGGAGGAGCGTGCGTAGCTGTGTTGGCCTCAGGCGGCTTGGTGCTGCGATGAGTTGTTAGTAGTAGTGTTAGTAGTATAATCACGACTCAGTAATACTTGGCTACTATAGTCTTGGCACGTACAAAAGCTCCGCCCATGCACTCGTACGTACAAACAGCTGCTCTCATTTGATCTGCCAGCAGCGGTCCAGTGTATATTACCCTGGAACGCGTATTTTGGCAGAAACTTTCTCAAAATGCCTTTGAAACCAACTTGAGACTTTGCAACCTACTAGTAATTTCTAAAAACATTACACTACTAATTACTGATTTTCATATATGTATTGGAATAAATTAATTTAAAATTAGGTTCTTTAAAATTTAGTGTTGCAAAGGTGATGCCAATTTTCACGTTCAAGAGAAACCTGAGTTGTCAAACCGTGAAAAAATCTAAAGTCGCTTATGTTTTTTACGTTCTCCGGAGCACTTGCATCTCGGTCCGGCTTTGTATAATGGTTCAGGTAGGGAATGATTCTACTGTATATATCTATCTACAGTGGCTAAAACAAACCCAAAAAATATGGTAGGGGCGTGCTCTACCTCCACTCTTTAAGCTAAAATGTGATCTACACCACTTAACAAAAATTATTGCACAAGTTCCGTGATCTACACCACTTAACAAAAATTTTTGTACGAGTTCCGTGATATAAAACCACTTAACATGTGATCTACACCACTTAACAAAAATTATTGTAAAAGTTCCGTGATATAAAACCACTTAACATGTGATCTACACCACTTAACAAAAATTATTGTAAAAGTTCCGTGATCTACACCACTTAACATGTGATCTACACCACTTAACAAAAATTATTGTACAAGTTCCGTGATCTACACCACTTAACATGTGATCTACACCACTTAACAAAAATTATTGTACAAGTTCCGTGATATAAAACCACTTAACATGTGATCTACACCACTTAACAAAAATTATTGTACAAGTTCCGTGATCTACACCACTTAACATGTGATCTACACCACTTAACAAAAACTATTGTACAAGTTCCGTGATATAAAACCACTTAACATGTGATCTACACCACTTAACAAAAATTATTGTACAAGTTCCGTGATCTACACCACTTAACATGTGATCTACACCACTTAACAAAAATTATTGTACAAGTTCCGTGATATAAAACCACTTAACATGTGATCTACACCACTTAACAAAAATTATTGTACAAGTTCCGTGATCTACACCACTTAACATGTGATCTACACCACTTAACAAAAATTATTGTACAAGTTCCGTGATATAAAACCACTTAACATGTGATCTACACCACTTAACAAAAATTATTGTACAAGTTCCGTGATCTACACCACTTAACATGTGATCTACACCACTTAACAAAAACTATTGTACAAGTTCCGTGATATAAAACCACTTAACATGTGATCTACACCACTTAACAAAAATTATTGTACAAGTTCCGTGATCTACACCACTTAACATGTGATCTACACCACTTAACAAAAATTATTGTACAAGTTCCGTGATATAAAACCACTTAACATGTGATCTACACCACTTAACAAAAATTATTGTACAAGTTCCGTGATCTACACCACTTAACATGTGATCTACACCACTTAACAAAAATTATTGTACAAGTTCCGTGATCTACACCACTTAACATGTGATCTACACCACTTAACAAAAATTATTGTACAAGTTCTGAACCGTGTGACTTTCCTTTCTTTACTTTGCTTACAAAATAAGATAAAATATATCGTGTTTTTTTTGTTTTTTTTTTTTAATATAACAACATGAAAAAAATTGATTTACAAGTCTATCTATTCAAAGAAACACTTTTGCTGAGCATTTTAAAAATAACAAACCCATGAATTGTTTATTCTAAGATACTTATGGAAAAAAACTAAAACTACTAGAAATAATCAGAGAAAAAATGAGAAAAGAACAGATTACAAGGAGAAAAAAACTAAAGAGATGGAACTTTATTCTCTTTAGCTTTTCCCCTGCTATTCCCCTTAGCTTTTGAATATCAAATAAGTGGAAATGTTTTGTAGCAATAAGAAACAAAATAATCTTCTAATCCTTAATAATTTAAGAAACTTTTGTTCTCGGAGCAGTTATGAGAAGATTGAAGATGAACATTACCTTTTTATAGCAAAATAACAGAGTATGCGAAAACAAATCATTCATAGAGTAAAATAGAGAAATTCACCTCCCCCCTCTTCCTTGTTTTGCTGCTCAGAAAGTATTATCAATTTTTTATATATTTTTTTATATTTTTATTAATTCACCTCCTCCCTCTTCCTTGTTTTGCTGCTGAGAAATTATTATCAATTTTTATATATTTTTATTAATTCACTTCCTCCCTCTTCCTTGTTTTGCTGCTGAGAAAGTATTATCATCAAGAAACAAAATAATTGTAAATATCTAACTATTTGCAGCAGCCTTTTTTTTTCAGGAATGTTATATGAGAAGGATTAAAATGGAATATTGAATTTGAGAGACTAAATATGAGGGATTAAATAAACTTTGAAAGATTAAATAACTTATTATTATTATTATTATTTTACAAAAGTTACAGAGGAAAGTAAAAGAATGGGACCTTGATTACACTCAGTGAAAATGTTTACGGGTAAAGAACAGTTCATGGAAAAGAAAATTTCATAAAAAATCTAAATTGTAAAATTTTGAACGCCCAAAAATTATTGAAATATACTTTTGTTACTTATTACTACTAAATATTTCAAAATGTTTGATAATCATAAGCTCATGAGACAAGAAAGCTAGCCACAAACATAACAAAGTGTTTTCAATTGTGCGTTCCCTTCAAGCAATGAATAAAAAAGAGCATTGATTAACGATAAAAGGGAAAAAAATTCAATTTTTACCATGGATATCGAAAGAGTTATAACACTGAAAGAGAAATAAACACTGTTTTCCAGGTCTTTCTTGATTCCAATTTTTTTTTAAGTGCTTTGACTAAGACAGGAAGGCCCATTATTTTTAGAAATTACTGAGGAAAAATCAGAACGTAAAGAAGATTCATTTATGTTCTATTCATTTGGAGTGGAATGGGGAAAATTGACTATTGGAGTTAATGGGGAAAATTGACTATTGGAGTCAATTGGAGTCAAAACTATTGGAGTGGGGAAAATTGACTATTGGAGTCAATTCGATTGATTTGGAGTCAATTGGATTCATTTGGAGTGGAATGGGGAAAATTGACGAAAATTGTCAAACTCTGACCTCTTCCCCTCTTGATACGGCCTTGCCTTTGACCCCACGCATTGTTATGCTTTTTTTGGCTTTAGCAGAAATTCTCTTTACAGTTAAATTAAATTGCTATTCTCTTAAGTACTTCTAATGAAATAATTATCCTTATATACTTAATTATAATTGGAGTCACAACTATTGGAGTGGGAAAATTGACTATTGGAGTCAACTGGATTCATTTGGAGTCAATTGGATTCATTTAGAGTGGAATGGGGAAAATTGACTATTGGAGTCAATTCGAGTCAAAACTATTGGAGTGGGGAAAATTGACACAAATTGGTATGGCGGAAATTTATCGAGGAAGGAGGGTGGCAATCGATCGAGGAAAAGGATCAAGGAGGAATCAATAGAGGAATTAATCGAAGAAGGATAATATACGAGAAAACTGAAATAAAACATGGCTTTCATTTCAGGGCTACTTATGGCATGTTAAACGAGTCCAATGATGTCAGGTTAAATGTGAGAATTATTTTTTATATCAAGAAAATATAAAGGAAAGTAAAATCAAGTGACTTTTACTTTGTTGAACGAAAAAAAGTTATGGTAAGAAAAATCAATTGACAAAAAAGAAAAAAGAAAAAATTCAAATAGTAATTCTCGAACAAAAAAAAACTATTGAAATATTACTGATTGAAATGTATTTTATCTCATTACTACTAAATATTTCAACTTTTTTGATAATGAGGCACAACATAACAAAATACTTTCAGTTGTAGGTTTCCTGTAAGCAATGAGTAACAAAAGAAAAAAGAAAAAAAGAGTATTGATTAACGAAAAAAGGAAAATAAAATAGCTTTGCCCTAGATATCGAAAAAGTACTTAAATTTTAAATAAAGTTTAAATTTAAAAATAAAGAAATAAATACTATTTTCCAGTCTTTCGTGATTCCAGGAAAATTTTTTGAAGTGCTTTGTTTAAGTGGAAAAAGACCATCATTTTCAGAAATTGTCGAGGGAAATTTCAGAACGAAAAGGCGATTGATTTATGTTCTATTCCTTTTATACAAAGCAAAACGTTCACCGAGTTTTTAAACAGAAGTTGGGGAGGGTTGATACTAATCGATACGGAAGAAATTTATCGAGGGAGGGGAATGGCAATCGGTGGAGGAAAATGATCGAAGAGGAATCAGGGGAGGAATGAATAGAAGGAGGGAAATGACAGTGACGATCGAAATAAACCTGACCTTCATTTCAGAGCTACTTATGGCATATTAAACGGCTTTAATGATGTCAGTTTGCTTTTCAAGAAAGAAAAAAGTAAAACCACCCATTTTTCTGGCATGCACGCAGACTACAGTCTCAGTCGAAGACAAATCACAGAAATTACCAGAGGTGGTGAGCAAAATTTTAAAATAGTGAAATTCTAATTTGACAAGAGAAGCTTTGGAAAATCTGTATGGGCGACACTTTTAGACTAACAATTAGCCTTAGGTTTATTTACTATATACTCTAGCCCAAAGAATCACTATGAACTATTATACACTTCCTCAAAATAAGGGGAGGAGTTTCGAACGAGGTTCGATACTGATTTGTCTTGAATTTTACGCAGTCTAGTTCGAGCTTTGACTTAGTCCGGGTATTTACTGCAGCATGGTGGTAAGATGTGGCAGTGCTAAGTGATAGGAAGCAATGTTTGCCGAAAAGACATTATTAAGTGGCCATCCCTTTCTCTTTATGATTCAAGCTCATATTTTCCAATATTTGGACATAATTTTTTACCCTACTTGCATCTATTATTGCTACTCCTCTTTCAGGAATAGCTACAATTTCGTCACGTAAGTAGTTAGTGTTCTGAAAAATGGTGGCAAAGACGCACAACGTATTCGAATTGCTATTTTACATAAACTACAGAGGCAGTTTTACCACTGCACCTATCACACCCCAATCGGTACATTGTGGCAAGAGAATTTGGATTGATGCGTTCCCAGCTTTTATTAGTTTATCAACATGCTCGGTAAACGTACAATCAGCAGGGTTACCACCTGTAGCGCTATTTTATTATGTGTAGCACTTCAGCACGTACTATTTCAGTCAATATTGACTATAGCACCGAAAATTGCTGTGTAGCACGCATATGTGGGGAATTGTAGCACTTTAGGAACTGACTGTGGTGGCAACCCTGGCAATCAGAAAAAAGCACAACTTCAAGGATTTTGGACAACAAAAAGCTGGAAATGGCACAAGTACAAAACAGTGTTCGGATCATAAAACTAACTTGAGGAATTCAGTTACAAAATTAGAATCGCGATTATATGGCAAGATACGTTTGGTGTTGTATTTTCGACTCAAATAATAACCATCAGAATCTTCGGATAATTTTTTAGAGTAACTAAACTAAGTATATGTAGATTATAACCTTTACAGTTAAATTTTGATAAACAGCGTATTTCTTTTCATACACAAGTCTAATCGTAAAGTTTATCCGAAGATTCTAATGATTATTTGTCGAGTCAAAAATACAGCATCAAACATTTCTTGTCAGTATTATCGCGATCACAGCAAAGGTGTTTATCACTGACAAAGTTCCGGTGCAAAATTCCGTTTTTTAGAGTTTCGGTTACTATTGAGCCGGGTCGCTCCTTACTTACAGTTCGTTACCACGAACTGTTTGATGATCACGATCACAGCAAAGATGTTTTTCACTGTCAAGACGGATCCTTAAAACAAGATTCACAGTTTATAAACTAAAGTCACGACTGGGCAAAATCAACAATCCAAATCCACAATCTTCTTTTGGAGCGTAGTTGTCGAATTCTGAATCTAGATTATGAACTTAAAATCATGATTATTAGTGGAACAGAATTATCATAATCTGAATTATCAGCGGAACGGCAAATTTACAATTCAGATAGTGATTTTAAAATTCGGTTTGTCAGGGGAAAAGGCCCAAAATCTTATTAGAAACATTTACATAGATAGATTCAAATATTATAGATTAAAGTAATAATAATAATTTATTTTTAACCCACATTATATACAAAAATGACAGTTGTGGAGCATAACAAAAAAAGAAGAGGATAAACTACAATACTGAAAAACTTCACAAGAGCAGAATAAACAAAGGAAAGGAAACACAATCCAGACACGAAAACATGAGAAAATGAAAATTTTACGAAAAGAAGCGGATAAGACGGTGGAACAGATCAAGACTTAATGGAGAACTATTTAATAATTTATGTTAATCTTTCAAATATTTGAATAATATTTGTTGCTGAATATAATGAAATTAAATTACTATTGCGAATAGATAGGGAAAGATATAGCAGAAATTAAGATACCAGTAATAGTCGATCTTGATCCGTTCTAAATCACTTTTATTAAGAATACTGCTAAAACTGGCCTATGAACGCACAGAATGACCACACAAAGTGGAGTATAGTCTAGACTATATTGAGACTATAATAGTCTAGACTATATAAGTGGAGTATAGTCTAGTTAAAGCTCTTCTTCGATAATGGCTCCAGTTTTCAACAATTTTCGAATAGCCTAGGTTAAGTTTCTTTTTAATATCCCTAAGAACTTGAGACCGGTAAGAGCTAAGTGATCTAGTAATATAGCTAAAAGAATTAGCTAAAATATTAAATATCTTTACGATTGGACTTGTGTGTGAAAAGGAATACATTGTTTATCAAAATTTAACTATAAAGTTTATGAAGTTAATAATCTACATATACTAAGTTTAGTTACTGTGAAAAATTATTCGAATATTCTGATGGCTATTTTTCGAGTTGAAAACACACACACACAGACCGTATCTTGCCGTATTATCGCGATGTCAACCCATTCTTCCCCACAGTAAAGCTAATCAGAAAGATTTACATGAATTGAAATACTATAGATTTGTATGGTAATTAGATTTAAGTACATAGATTTATATAGTAGTTCAACAAATTCAAATAACTAATAACAAAAGAAGTCTTAACAAAAATTACTTACCCAATAAAACCCATTCTTGTATCATCGAACCCGGGCAACCCTGGTAGCTGTCTTACTTCTGCGCCGAAATACACATCCGTATTTTCCATATTTAAAACATCATTTACACCAGGTGCAGACCCGTGAGCGCTAAATCTGCCATCTATGAATAATTCTGCTTTGTTACCATGGCGCTGCAATCGAACTTCATGCCACTTTCCATCATTAACGTAAGTACCGGATACTCGAACAAGGCCTTCACCACTGCCGCAGTCAAATCGGTACTGAACTTGGCCGTTTACCATCTATAGTTAAAAAGAAGTGGATTGAATGCAGTCGAAAGAAAACTGGGAAAATTCGGTTACGAGGGATTCTGACAAGATCCCCCCCCCCCGACAACAAATAGAGCAAAGTTTTTGGGGTGTGGAAGTAATGGAGCTTGAAGGCCTAAGTCTCAATCCAGGGATAGTGGGTGCCCCCCCCCCATTAGTAACAAAACAACCCTGAACGAGATAAGTATCACTTGGGGATTAATTTTGAGCCCCCCCTTCTCTAACATTATCAACAACAGTAAAACTAGCCGAATAAAATAGAATGGAGAACAAACTAGAATGCTTTATGGAAAAACAATTTTCATAATATATATTGGATGTCAAGAGAGGACTAAAAGTAATTGGCCCGCATGGTGGTGCTTAACTGAAGAGAGCCAATTTATTTTCTTGCAATTTCTCTATCAGGTGGTATTTTCTTTTGATTTTTCCTCCTCAGTATTTTATATATTTTTCTTTCAACGTCTTCAAAAACAATTATCCTCCCACTACTCATTTCCTTAACATTATAGATATTAGCAAAATTTGGCACTGTGAAATTGCACACTTTACGGCGAATAAGAAGGAAAAGTTATATTTTAGATGATAGACCTATTGGCTTTCAAAGTTGGATATATAAAAACTAAATTTTGTCACAAGAATTGGATTGAGAATACGAGTTAGTCTAGTGATAACGACGAACAAAATAGGTAATAACAGAAATTGGCCCTTGTGGCGAAGGTAAACTGGATAGATCCAACAGGCGTTCTCACAATGTCTCTTTCAGGCTATATATATATATATATATGTCTGGGTGCAGATATGTGTGTGCTATAAATTTAAATAAACGAAGACATCTTTTATTTATTATATTTTTGTATTTCTTTATATATCATTATTTATTTTATTTTATTTATAAATATATATTTATTTAAATATTATATATATATATATATATATATATATATATATATATATATATATATATATATATATATATATATATATATATATATATATATATATATATATATATATATATATATATATATTATTTTTAGTTTCTCTTCACATTTTAGTGTGTATTTTTTTTCCAATTCGTCCAAAATAATTATATTCCCTCTAAAAAGTAAGTTTTGAGCAATTATAGTTAGTAATTACTAGGCTGCGTGGAAGATTATAGGACGTATTTCGTTCACACAAGGACAAATCACGAAATTCGCAATTTTTGGAGAAATTACAAATCAACACAGCGGGTAAGGACATATGGTGCATCTAACTAGAAAATCATATTTTACCAGATAAAAGGTAAAAAGGTAAGAGATTGTGTTTGGATTTTGGGCGGCCGAATTCTAAATAGACTATAGCCAAAATATTCATATCCAAAGATGGTTTTCTCCGACTTCAAAAAAAGCCCGTATTTCTTCAAAAACTGTGCATGTAAAACTATATCCCTTTATGGCAGAAATTAGAATTTGTGAACAAATGAACCTTCTTCCAACTTTCTACGATTTAGTCTACACAATCAGATTAAAAAACAGAATTCAAATATCACGGGAGAAATGTCATTCTTTGGTAAGTCTACTTTAGACTGACTACACTACGCAGACTACAAGATTTCTACAATGACTTAATGATAATAATTCGAAAATAAAAATTTTACTTTTCAAAAAACTATGCCATTTCCTTCTTTCTAACCAATTTATATCCCGCTATTAAATAAATTGCCCTTATAGCCCTTCAAACAAAAAGGGCACACAATTTTCCGAAAGACTCGAGCTTCAAATTATGCTGAAAACTTCAGGATACGCTAAATACGACCCATTTTCAGATATAGAGCTCTAGAAATAAATATCTCATCTAAAGAGGTCATGGCATCTTAAAAGTTTTCGCAATTCCAAGGCTCCTTGGAGCCTTTAAAATTGTTGGAAAAATAACTTCTAACAAACTCAATATTTTATATACAAATGTCATATTGGCAATAAACAAAGCTGACAGTTGTTCTAAAACAAACTTTTAAAACAAAACTTTCTCATTTTACAGTTAGAATAAAGAAACATGAAATACCCATGACATGCGTAGCTAAGGTGCAGACAGAGGGCATGTAGTAAGAGGCAGGCAAATGGCTACTAAAAAAGGACGAGTTTTTTTTGTTTTTGTTTTTTTCAACTTAAAAAATGAGGTTAGTGACGACGGTGACAAACGAACGAAGTAATAATAACCGTAAAAAGGAAAAAGGTAAAAAGGGCTTAAGTAAAAAGTAAATGGGAAATATAAAATTGAACTAAAAAATAAGTAGAATGAGTAAAACTAAACTATTTAGAATTACAAAAATGAGTTCAGACTTAAATAAGCAATAAGAAAATGTTTTTCAGAGTCAACATTTTTTTTTATTAAGTGACATGTTACTCTATACGAACGAACTGATTTGAGGCTATTTACATAGGCACTCAGTATGTAGAAGTTGAAAGAACGGTCTAGGGGGTTTGAACATGGCAGAAAGATACTGAAAGAGTAAGCCCCACGAAGAGTTCTAATAAATGACCCAAGAGGGCAACCACAACGATTAATAGTCTAAATCAGATTTACCGTATTGTCATCAGATTTATCACTAAAGATTACTTTGAAAAGACAGTATCAGGGAAATAGGGCTACAAACTAGCAAAGATTCTCAGTAAAGGGATTAAACCCTGCCAAATATATGCCCTTTCATTCTAGACACGACAATACATTCAATTAATTTAATGAATTTCATGTTAGAGTTTAAATGTTTATTGTTTATGTAGTGAAGGAATTTTTTTTTATAATATGCTGTGTTTTTCATTTTCAGGGCATGAATTTTAGAGCAGAGAAAATAAAACTGAAAAACGAGTTTTTCAATTTTTTCACGTGTTTTTTTATTTTATTTTATTAACAGACGATGTATTATTTTAGTTTAATAGTAATATTAAAAACTTGTTTTTATTGTACTGATACAAAAAGTGTTAAGCAAAAAGGCTTGAATTTTATATTTGAGTTTTAATTTTTATTGTTTGTGTAGTGAAGGAAGTTGTTATAAATGTGCGCTTGTTTTTCTTGTTCAGCGTATGAACTTATCAGAGGAAATAAAACCGAAAAGGGAGTTTTTTTTTTGTTTTTGCTTATGGTAACGGCCTGATATTAAAAAAAAAGGTTTAAAAATTAGGGTATTTGATGCTGTGGTTATATTGTGCTTTGCAAAAACCAAAACTGAAGTATCTTGAAAAGTAAAAAAAAAAAACAATCAAAAATGGGAACAGAGCTTCATATATCAGATTCACGACGTCTAGTATTTCAAATATTCCTTATAATTAGATGGCGTATTGATTAACCTAAACCGAATAACCTTATTTCCAACCTCGTGTGAATATATTATTGTGATGAAATTAATATTGTGTCTAAAAACGTTAAGGGAGGTACTCTAGAAAAAGTTACATTATGATGATGCTGATAAAGCATATGGGGTTAAGTTATCCGGATATAAAAACTAGTCTCATCAGAACACTAATATATAAATTACTAAATTATAATTAAAATTTATATATTAATGTATAAATTATTTTAAATAATTACACATATCAATAATTAAATCCCGAAGGACCTCAGAAGTTGCTCTGAGGGTTACAGAAATGTCGAAGTAGTTCTGTCTCCTAAAAAAGGTCAATTTTATCTACCTTCGGCAAGTTTTCCCTGTCAAAGGAGAGGGAAATGATAGTGTTTTCCCTTGTTTCCCTGGCTTTTCCCATTAATGTATGGGCAGCTAATCAGGGGTAGACGTTAGGTAAACATTTCCCATTTGGAGGTCTGTTCCCAAAATGGTTCAATATCTGGGGCTTTACTTTTACAACATTTAATTTTTACAGCATTTAAAAACAAACTATTAAGAAATTAATTAGTTGCAATAGGTCAAGGAAGTTACAATGATAAGAATTTATAACTTCAATGGATGAAAGACTGCAAAAAAGAAACAAATTATTACTACTAGGCTACTTAACACTCACAGGAGCACCAAACCGCCAAAGGCTAGCACAGCTTCGCACTCTCCTCCTCCATCCAAAAAAAAGAAAGAAGTTACTACTACTAGGCTACTAAACACTCAGAGGAGCACCAAACCGCCAAAGACCAACACAGCTTCGCACTCTCCTCCTCCATTAAAAAAAAAAATTACTACTACTAGGCTACTAAACACTCACAGGAGCACCAAACCGCCAAAGGCCAACGCAACTTCGCACTCTCCTCCTCCATCCAAAAAAAAAGAAACAAGTTACTACTACTAGGCTACTAAACACTCAGAGGAGCACCAAACCGCCAAAGACCAACACAGCTTCGCACTCTCCTCCTCCATAAAAAGAAAAAAAAATAAATTACTACTACTAGGCTACTAAACACTCACAAGAGCCCCAAACCGCCAAAGGTCAACACAGCTTCGCACTCTCCTCCTCCATCCAAAAAAAGAAACAAATTACTACTACTAGGCTACTAAACACTCACAGGAGCACCAAACCGCCAAAGGCCAACACAGCTTCGCACTCTCCTCCTCCATCCAAAAAAAGAAACAAAGGTTGCTGATAATGAGCAGGATTACCTCACGTAAGTAGGAGGCCCTTAACCCCTAACTGTGTAAATAACAATATGGTAATTTAGCACTTGGATACCGTTTTTTCGTTGTGAATCTCTGAAACTTTAATTAAATAATTTCTTAGACCACACTGCTTTTCCATTTACAAAAACTGAGAGAGAAAAAATGGGTTTAATTCAAATAAAGCAGTGGGACACAACGAAAGATAAGAAAACACAACAACAAAAGTTTAAATAATAAAAAAATCCTTAAATTACTAAATACTTAACTCTCCTAAAGAAAAAAAAAAAGGAGAAATAAATGTTGTACTAGTGACATACATTTGTCGGTGATTAGCCAGACAATTACTGTTTTTACAGTTCTGGAAGTGTTTACAATGTAAATTGTATTTATTTGTTGTTGTCGTTTTCTTTTGTTTTGTTTTTTTTTTTTTCTGTGTGCATTTGGTTGTCGTTTTCTTTAGAAGAGTTAATTTTAAAAACTGTTTCTTTTCATTCAATTTTTTTTCCGCTAAAAAAGGCTCACGGACGTTGAGTCGAACTATTCAGATTTTTTTATTATTTAAAGTTTTGTTAATATTTTTTTTTATTCTTTGGTTTTGTTCCAAAGAATTTTTTAACTATTTTTTTTAACTTTATTTAAATTGAACCCGTTTTTTTTCTCTCTCAATTTTTGTAAACTTTCATTAAAATAAATTACTATTATAAAATCATTATAATAAATTACCAATAAATTACCAATGGTAATTCAAAAACAAATATCATTCTGATGAATTACGAAATTGAACAATAAGTTTCTTTTCTTATTGAAAAGAAATATAAACAATATATTGCTTTTCTTATTGAAAAGAAATATAAACAATATATTTCTTTATATAAAATCCCCAGTTTCTCTGTGCAAACTACTTCTACTTGGTGATATGTAAACATATCACTAAACATATGTAAACATATCACCAAACATACTTCAACTTCAATAAAAACATATCACTTCAGTTGAAATATATCACTTCAACTTCAGTCACTTCAACAAACATATCACCAAACTTAAAAAAAGTTACATTTTTGAAACCAAATATGAAAAAAACAAATTGCACAGGTCTAACCCTTATTGTAGGGGATGGGATGGATACAGAAGTACATTTTAGACCACCACTGTCAAGGATTGTTCACTAGGATTGTTCACAATATCAGGTAGATCCCCCCCCCCTTATCACCACTATTGAGCATCTAAGGCTTATCATTATGAAGAGCTAAGCATCAGGTACAGCCTGGTTAGGAATAGAAAAGCCATACCTCATTGACCGGAATACATTTAAGAGATTTATAGATGGATTTATTAACATTTTTAAAGTTAATTCATTGATAAAAAAAAAAAGTTTCTAGGAATGCGCTGTTCATGCTTAGGATGACAGTTGAGAAGTCAATGAAGATAAGCATGAATTTATTTCGGGGGAGGGAGGGGATTAAAGAAAAATTCCATCGAAATTAAAGAAATATAATAATGCAACTTGCATGAAAAATACAAGAAAAACGAACAGATTTAGTTAATTATACTACGGCTCACAAGTTTTTGATTTCAGAGCAATTTCATCAAAACAAAATCACGGCAAAAAAAATCAGTCGAAAAATAACCGAGTCGCTTTGACCCCTCCCCCTCCAACATTCTGGTTAGCAAACAAATTCTCAGTTTTTAAAAATGGTCATGTATAGACAACGCAGAATTCACAAATATTTATTTTTTAATAAAAATATTTGATCAAATATTTTAAATATTTCAAATATTTAAAATCCAACTGGGATGGATCACTGAGGTAGATGCATTTACATCCCAGAAGCGATTTGGGATACCCTTGGATGGCCTGCAACAGCTACCATCATTTATTTCGTATTTCTATCATATTTTCACGTTTTTTCATAGATATTTTTTAATGTTGCACTTGAAATAAAGTCTACAGCAAAAAACTGTTTAAATGAATGTAAAAATAGGACTTGTAACACTTGTGTACGAACTTGTATAAGAAATTTGTACGAGTCTGTTGATCACCAAGGAGACCAAGGGTGTAAGGGTTTAATCGCCGTTGCAAACCTACAACGATCACCAAGGGTGTAATTTTTAATTATTTTATACAAATCAGTCGAGAAAAAAGGAAAAAAACAGAGTTTTTAAATTCCGCCCTATAAATCTTTCGAGAAAAAAAAAATTATCGAAGTTCTATATTTTTTGAGAAATTTTCAAGTTTACTAGACTTTTTTTCAGTCAGATAGACTCTTTTATACTTGAAAAAGGCAAAGAGTTAAGTTTTTTTCGGCTAGGCAACTCTTTTTCCACCTATCGCCTTCATTTTCATCATCTCCATCAATAGTGGATAAATTACAATCATTATTATAAACAGAGCCTATTACGCAGGTAATTTATATTTAATAAAATCAGCGGCGTTGATTCACAGAAATTAGAAGGGAGAAAACATTATTTTTAAAATCTGGGCGTGGGGCAATTTTATTATTTTTAATTTTTCAATGAAAATAACAAAAAAGGTCATTTTGCAACGAAAAGAACACAAAAAAGGTGTTTTTGTAGAGCTAGACGAGGGGCAAAAATCTTGGGGGGGGGAATGCGACTCCTACTCCCTCCCCCAATTGACACCATTGATTGAAATACTAGTTAACCTAATTAGTAACCTAAAATACTATTAACAGTTGAGTGCCATTAGCCATATGGCACATTGCACTGCCACATGTCAGTTATAATTTAGATCCTAGCTAGACCGTATAACATAAAACAGTAAAGTAAAGACATAACTATAAACTACTACATTTAACCCTAACAGCGAAAGATATAATATTTACTGGTTACTTTAGATAGGAATTCTGTATTCACCTCAGTAGTATGAAAAATCATTTTATACAAGTTGATCATTGCCATGGTCCACATGGTATCATAGGGAATTAAATTTATCATTTAGTTATAGACCTTGATCACACTTAAGTATATAAAACAATAAAACCATACCTCCAAAATACTGTAGTCAACCCTCCCAGCAAGAAACATAATATTGCCCGTAAGTTGAACCGTTCTCAGTCTCAAAGAAACAATCAGCTTTTTATCAATAGATGTCGCTAAGGAATACTGTGCATAAGACTTGCCACTGAATGATAGAGGACTGCGAGGGGTGTAGCAAGGACCTTCATCTCTACTCTCACTTCCATCTAGACATTGATCAGTTGCATCTACCCCACAGGTAGTTGTACTAAATCCGTCTGGGCATTTGCAAGCGTAACCAGGTGTGGTGTTTATGGGCATGCAAATTAACGGTGTTGCACAGGGGTTGTTTAAACACTCATTGGCGAGTACTTCACACCGCTCACCTGGAAAAGGGTAAGTTGAGGTAGGATAAAGATTAAGTAAGAAAGTGAGCATTATTAATTGCCACTTTTGTTCAACTTTAATCATTTTTTTTCAACTTCATTTTTTTTTATTATTATGCTCAATTTTTAATCAGAGACGTCATTAATTTCACATCGTGATTACTTTATTTTCCACTTGTCTATTTCAAATTATAAATTATATTTCCACTTAAATATTTCAAAAATAACAGCGGTACTTGAATTTGAAATTGATTTTGTAAAAATTTTGATTTTTGTCAGGACGCCATTTTAACTTCATCAGGCATGCAAATTATCGGATTAAATTATTTTCACAAGGATTTAAAAAAAAAAAAACACATTATGTTAAGGTAAGGTATAATGATTAAATAGAAAAGTTATCATTACTGGTACAAACTCACGATCAAAAAAGTCAAAACGGGTATTTTGGTAATTTGTCGACTTTTGGTAAAAATTTGATTTTTTTTTATTATTCAATATTCATAGGCAGAGAGGTCTCTAATTTTAAATCCGATATAGTTTATTTTTCACTTGTCACATCTCCATAAAATGTTTCGGAAATAACAGCGGTGATTTAAGTTCAAGTTAATATTGTAGAAGTTTTGATGCTAGTCAGGGATGTCATTTTTGGAGAAACCATGGCTGTAGGAACCAATTTAAGGATTAAATATTCAAATAAGGGTTAAAAAAGTTACATTGAAAAAAGAAAGGATTTGATAAAAAAAATAGAATTTTAAGGCGGCAATAGCCTCTTTAAAATCTTGGGAGGTTTCTTCCATCCTCTCAAAAACAACAGAAATTACGTTTCGTAGTTAATATTTTTTTAAATCAAATTGAAAGATATATTTTTTTTTACTGAAGTGAAGGTAAAACGGACGCCCTGAAAAATTTCCAAATTAACAAATCCGGAAAAAAATAAAGATTATTCCCAGTACCAAAACATTTACAATTTTTCAATTAAATTCTAAAAAATCCAAATACTTTCTATTCTTGGAATTATTTTTCGAATGTGCGCCCATACCTGTCCAAATGTTACTCCCTCCAAAATAAATTCCTACATACACCCTTCGGAGCATTCACTGCAGAAGCTCAAAAATATTTTCCAACGAAGTTAAACTACAAAACTAAAACGTTTTACGTTTTGGGTAGAAATTTTGTGAGACTATCCATTCAGTAGACATACATTGAAATTCCATGGTGAAACGTAACGTTTTAGACATCTTCATAAAAAAACATATAATGCATGAATATTGGCCATAAATGTCTGAATAATGCAGTTTCTGTTCTAAAGACATCCTTCCCATATTATTAGAAAAACGCTCAAAAAACGTTTCTGCTTTGAATTTGTGTAAGCCAAATAACATAATTAATGTATTGTTTCCAATGACTCTGACTATTTCAATAGAGTCGATGTATCTATTTCAATAGAAATTATCCATGCAAATGCTTTTCTCTTCAAATCCAAATCAGTGGACACAGATGAAAATTAAAATGAGATAGAAAATACAGTAAGTTACCCAAAGAACCACAGATATTATCAAAATAAGGTAATAAAGGATTTTGCTCTACATTCTAAAAAGGTATACACAATAAACAAATAGGAGTTTCATGACAACCAACTTAACTCCATTTGGAGGAGATCGAACTCGTTTTGGAGGAGAGGTCCAACAAACAGATATATAATAAAATAATATAAAAGCACATAATAATAACATAATATAACATTATTTATTTTATTCATAATTTTATTAATGAATGTAATAATTATTTGCAATATTATATTTTACAATATATATATAAAACAATAATATTATACAATATAATAATAATTTACTAATATATAGTGAAAGTAATAAAATAAAACCATTCGTTTATGTGCCTGACTAGAAAGGGCTAGAAATGACTAGAAGGGACTAGAAATGACCATTTCTAGCCTTGGAGCTAGAAATGACCAATCAAGGATTATAAATTCTCAAATTACGTTAATTTGATAAAATAAGATTGTCTTCTTTAGATTTAGCCTTCCGCAAAAAAAATGCGAAAAATCCTTGTTCCACAGCCCCCCCCCCCTTCCCCAACAAAACCAAATTAGGTTTTTCGATCTCCAATATCATTGCTCTCCAACAGTTTAATATAAGAGGACAAATAAAGAAATCGATTTATTTTTCCTCGAATTCGAAATACAGTTTTGCCAATTTATTTACTCAAGATTTCATCTTACATTGTTGACAAAACTTTTTGTTATGTCAACTGGGATATTAATTTAGCGTCTCAAAATAGTTTTTTATTCGCCTTCTTCACAAGGAATTTTCTAGCATTAATCTGGTGAACAAAAGTAAAGTTGTCCTTGAAGAGAGTTTCCTACTCCGAAAATAATTGACTAGAAGAAATATATCTTCCTAGAAGAAGAATCTATTTTATTTATTTGCTCGTGTAAAAATATCAAAATTTATTATCAGTACCGGTTTTTAACCGGTTTTTTCAGTACCGGTTTTTAATGTTAAGTAAAACAAGATTGAGAACATTGATTCAGTGACTATAGGAGGATGGACATCCTTCGAGTTGTAGAACAAACGGACATATATTCGTAAAACTGCAGATTTGAAAGGGAACCGTGTCTTCACACAGAAGAGGAGTGGGCCACCCAAAGATCTCCTTCCTTAAGAATTACGGGTAAAGAAGGGTAAAAACATAATAGCACTAGCCAAGAAAGAATTAAAGCCCCTTAGAAATTAGCCATTTACACCAATACTGAGTCATTAGCTTTTCCAGATAAATATTTACTGAAAGAAAGCAAGGGTGTGTGTGTGCGGAGAGAGAGAGAGAGAGAGAGAGAGAGAGAGAGAGAGAGAGAGAGAGAGAGAGAGAGAGAGAGAGAGAGAGAGAGAGAGAGAGAGAGAGAGAGAGAGAGAGAGAGAGAGAGAGAGAGAGAGAGAAAGAGAAAGAGAGAGAAAGAGAGAGAGAGAAAGAGAGAGAGAGAGAGAGAGAGAGAGAGAGAGAGAGAGAGAGAGAGAGAGAGAGAGAGAGAGAGAGAGAGAGAGAGAGAGAGAGAGAGAGAGAGAGAGAGAGAGAGAGAGAGAGAGAGAGAGAGAGAGAGAGAGAGATAGAGAGAGAGAGAGAGAGAGAGAGAGAGAGAGAGAGAGAGAGAGAGAGAGAGAGAGAGAGAGAGAGAGAGAGAGAGAGAGAGAGAGAGAGACGGAAAAGAAGAGAGAGACAGGGAGAAGGGGATTGAGGTATTAAGAGAGCTAGACAGAAAAATAAAAAGAGCAGAAGAGAGAGAGAGAAAGAGAGAGAGAGAGAGAGAGGGGGGGGGAAATTAATAACTGTATATAACTCACCAATATAACCTGGTTGGCAGACGCAGACTGGTGAATAGACGTGCTTTGGTGTTATGAAGGACAGTCTCTCTGTCACGACCGATGTCAAATCATCCGTCAATGTCACCCTATCTTCACACTTCCCATTCAAGCAATGGCTCCCTTTACATAGACTCTCGGCTATTTGTGCAACGTAGACCTTCATTCCGTTCTCCAACGAATTCAAATTATTCGTCAACTGCTCCCTTATCGTTGAAGGAGAATAAAAGTCAGCACCTGATTTTTGAACTGTAAAAAGGATATCTATATTGGGACGTCTGTGATTTTCACGTGTTCTCCAAACAGGGTAAGTCATGTTTAAATATGAATATATTGAGTCACGTTCAGCACGTCGCACTGATGGGTTATTAACTTGGATACTGATAATGTGTACATCCTTTGAACGAACTTGCATTAAATTCCTTATTGTTTTTATAAAATTCTTTCTATAAATTTGAATAAAATCTTCAAGTGTGACATCGCGTAACGTCATGACAACGCTGTTTTCTAGAATTCTTTTGGTGATTGAAATTACAGACACAGTAACGGTTGAGTAGCCGAAATACTTTCCATCAGAAACGCTGATGTTAAGAGCATATTCACCAGCATCCAGTCCTGGTTTAACTATCAGCGTACCGTCAGCCTTATCAATTTCAAATAAGTGCCACAAACTTGGCCCCTTAACGATAGAAAATGTTAATGAATCATACGGATCTTGGTCTGTGGCATGTACTTTCCCAATAATGCCACCTGAAAACTCGTCCCCGTAGGTGTTGATGGCAATCTCAAGCGGAGTGATGATAGGTGAGAATCGCGATTCTTCGATCACTTTTACCGTAACCCAGGTGTCAGAGTGAAGCGGTGGGATCCCGTGGTCGTAAACACGAACTCCGAGCAAATAAGTGTCCTTCATACGGTGGTTTAGTGGTCGTGCCATCCGAAGTAGTCCATCTGCGTCGAGTCTAAATGAATTATCATCATTACCATGGGTTATTTCAAAGTTAAAAGGGGCACCATTCACAGGAGTATCAGCGTCAGATACTTGAAGACGTAATATCACAAAACCAAGTGGTTTGTCTTCTTGAGCTATTGTTGTGTAATTCAACTGTGAAAACTGTGGCGGATTATCGTTTGCATCTAGTATGTCAATGACAACTTGAACAGAACTTGCAAGGGACGGGACCCCGTTATCTCTGGCTTCAACTTCAAGTGTATATTGTTCTGCCATTTCACGATCAAGTGGGGTATTAATTATCACAACCCCTATATCAGGGTTAATACTGAACTGTCCCATTTTGTCCCCTGATAGAATTGTATAAGTGATTCTCCCATTATCACCACTGTCTGGATCGTTGGAAGCCACTTTGACAACAGCTTCACCCACTGGGGCATCTTCTCTTATTGAAGCAACGTAGGACGGATGACTAAATATAGGCTTGTTGTCATTAATGTCAATGATAGTGATGTTTAACGTTGCATGGTTGCTAAGTGGTGGCGTTCCACGGTCAATGGCTTGTATTGTCAGGTAGTAGTCGTTTGCTCGCTCAAAATCTAGGCCTTCGACAACTGTAACCGAACCTGCAAAATGACAAGATTTTATTATTTTTGTTGTCATCTGAATAGTATCTTGGTTAGACCCATCTAGTAAGTTAATACACCTCTGAAATAACTAAAGCTATTGGCGAAAATAATTTGTTGAAGAAGGATTTTCATGATTTCAACTTAAAGATGGATTAAACAAACAGAACCATCTTTACTTTCCCCCAAGATATACAGAGGTGAGACTCCATTAGGAGTATGCTCCATTGGAGTCTCCATAAGAGTCTAGTGGTAAATATCGAAAGACAATTTGATTTTAGCAAAGAACTATTTATCTTCTCTATTTAAAGCTTTTAAACTGCTTACCCCACCCCCAAAATAAATTCACGAACCAATAAACAAATAAATTAATAATTATATAATTAATATAATTATAATTAATTATTTTAATAATATAATATAATTTAATTAATTAATTATAATATAATTAATTAATTATAATTAATTAATAATAATTAATTAATAATAATTATATTTATAATTAATATAAATAAATAAATAAATGAAATAAATTCACGTGCCAGGGTGTCATTATCAATAATTCAAAAGCAACAAAACTTTATTAAGTCTAACTTTGTCTCAACTCACTTATGAAGAACTGTTCCAAAAGCTTCAATTACCAATTTTGGTTTGCTCTTTTTATCATGGCGACATGATTAAAACTTATTAGATCTACAAAGGAACCTTTTATGATAACATTGCACCCCCTGACATTCTACAGTCAGTACGCCGTGGCACATCAGTGCGCCGTGGCACATCAGTGCGCCGTGGTACATCAGTACGCCGTGGTACATCAGTACGCCGTGGTACATCAGTACGCCGTGGCACATCAGTGCGCCGTGGTACATCAGTACGCCGTGGTACATCAGTACGCCGTGGTACATCAGTACGCCGGAGAGTACATCAGTACTCTTCGTGGCCATTAGTTTAAACTGCAAAGTAGACGCTTGTTCAAGGACACTGGAAGATGGGCCTCCTCCACAAGATTTAAAAAATCATGTTTAAACATTAAAGTCTAAGATCTCAAACAGCAAATTCACCACTTGTGTATGTTTAAAAAGTTTATTTAAATATGCAGATAAGCGATGTTAACATTTGTTTCGGGACCCGTTGGCAAACATTTGTTGTTTCTAGTTTGGAACACCCTATACATTTTGCAATTAGCTACAGCAACCCCTCGCACCTCAAGGAGGGGTTATGCGATGATAAGCGATGTTAACATTTAAAAGCAAGTACTACTACTACCACTGCTAGCAAGTCACTACAGCACCAAACAAGGTGAGCCCCCGTAGCTGGGCACACACCTCGTCCACCCAAATCAGGTGTATTTGTTTGTATATATTGTTCAATTCCTAGGTTTCAAACTTGATACAATTTTTCAACTGCATTTTTTTTCGTCACTTTAGGTTCAATCGCTTAAGGTTTGACATCCCTTAATGCTGCAAAACATGAGTGGAAAAGTATAGGACGTTATTCCGGATGTAATCATTTAGGTTGTTGCTATTTAGGTAAACGTTATCATTTAGGTTAACATTAAACGTTATTATTTAATAATAATAATAAACGTAATTATCTAAATAATAAACTTTATCATTTAGGTCAGAGTGATAAATTACATTTTATCAGGTTTAGGACCCGTTGGCAATTATTTTTTTCCTAATTTGGAACACCCAATACATTTTGTCCCTAGGACTAGCTAACTAAGCCAAGACTGGCCTAAAGAAATTGAAAAATTTTAAATCCGGTCAACGTGATAACCTGACAAACCTGACCTTATTTGTTCTGGGACTCTTTGACAACTACATTTTTTTTTTAATTTGGAAAGCCCCTAACATTTTTTCTCTTGGACAAGCTAACTAGGCCAAAACTAGCCTAAAGAAGTTAGAAAAGTTAAAATGATAAAAATTTAGTAGTTAGCACGCTAGACTTGATATCCTTTTTTCGTGAGGTTGAGTCTTGGTGTTGAGTCTTGAGTCTTGAGGGGTTGAGTCTTGGTGTCACTGGTTATTTGCTTTGAAACATTGGTCAGTGGCGTGACTGTAAGCTCCGCCAGAGTCGACCCAGCTGTAAATGAGTACCTGGAGAAATCTGGGAGGGTAAACAGGAAGGGTTGCAAAAGCACAGGATGGCTAGCCCCCAGCCTCCCCATTGCACTTCCTGGCTGAAGGGCCATGAATCGGAGATCAGCACCGCCAGTTGGGACTATGAAGCCCACAGCTAAATGCTGTACCTTTTTTTACCTTATCAGCACTAATTCGTTCCCAATTATTGCCTACTAATACTATGTCTTCGTATCTTTTGCCGGATTAATTTTACAGATGGGAAAACAGCTGTTAAAAGCTTACACATTTTCTAATTTCAAAAACTTATCCCTTAAGTCTTTACTCTGATTTATCGATTTTAAATTTTACGTTTGAAAACTGAATAAGGTTCTGCTGAATAGATTACCATCGGGATAATTAGTGCTGGTGTACTGGTGCCTAATTTTGATTTTATCCATAAGTGTAACTCATAAACCCATTCATATATAATAACAAATAACCCCATATATATAATTATTCTTAAAATAATTTATATAATAATTATCAATAAAAATAATTTATAATAGTTCATCCATGATGTGACTATACGTTATCGGGTATACACATATTACCATATGGATATTTATGTCTGGGGATGGATTATTTATGAGGATGGATCTAATTGTTTCTGTATAAATTATGCCAGCAAAGCTGCTTCGTGCATAACTAATATTCATTGATAATGAACAAAAGTACTGCGAACAGGGATTTACGTAGGGATTTGTTTAGGGGGGGGGCTGAAAATTGAAAAGAAACGTTCAAAACAGTTAAACTTTATGGAAATGCAAAAAAGTATAGGACGCGTCATACAAATCGTTCGAGGGGAGATGCCTGACTCTGAATATAGAACCAATTCACTTTGAAAGTGGTTACTATATAGCTCAAAAACAATTGTTGGATTGGAGTTCTCAGTAAACGTCTAAGTCGTAAGAAATATTACTGAACTGAGCATAAAGTGTTTATATTTCTTGCTTTAATTATAAATTCACATCGTCTTCATGTAATATTATTACCAGCCTATTTTTAAATCCAAAAATAAATTTATGTAGCCTCATCTTCTCTTGATAAATTTATTTTTCTGTGTTTAGAAAAGAATTCAACATTTTCTGTTACAACAAAAATCTGGTTTCATAGAATTCATTCAAGGAAGAGTGGTATAAGGGAGCCATGGGTCTACCCTATTCTCGACCGCATGATACTTCCCCCATACAACTTTCAAGAAACGGTACCCCAATCTTGCTTATTTCAGACTCTATAGGCTGATGAAAGCACAACTTAATTAACTTATTAATTTAATTAAACACTAAATTAAACATTAAACTGACCCTAAACACTAAATAACTAATTTTAACCAACTAACTAAAACTAACTAACTGTAAACACTAAAAAATTAAACACAAACACTAACTTAATTAAAGAAAAATACTACCTAATTAATCATTACCTTTATTGGGATTAATGGCAAACTTTCTACGCTCATTCCCTCTTAATATGGAAAAAATAATTTCTTTATTCTATGGTCATTTTATGTTCATTCCCTGCTAATATGGAAAGAAACTTCATATTCTATGCTCATTCTATATTCATTCCGTCCTAATATGGAATAAAGAATCTGTATATTCTATGCTGATTTCCTCCTAATATGGAACAAATAATTTCCGTATCATTACCTGCATCAGGATCAATAGCAAACTTTCTCTGCTCATTCCCTCCTAATATGGAGTAAATAATTTCTGCATTGACTCCAGTATCCGAATAGGTTGCAAAAACTTGGCTGCAAATGAGCGAGTGTACAATTACGGAAGGGGCTATAGCCCCTTGCATAATTGGGCTATAGCCCCCCCCCCCTCGAGAAAGAAATCAGCTGAAAAGCTTAAAATTTTTCCTTGAATAATTTCCGTATATCATTCCGTTTTATATTAAATAATTTCCGAATAATTTCCGTATCATTACCTGTATTAGGATCAATAGCAAACTTTCTATGCTCATTCCCTCCTAATATGGAGTAAATAATTTCTGCATTGACTCCAGTATCCAAATATGTTGCAAAAACTTGGCTGCAAATGAGCGAGTGTACAATTACGGAAGGGGCTATAGCCCCTTGCATAATTGGGCTATAGCCCCCCCCCCCCCTCGAGAAAGAAATCAGCTGAAAAGCTTAAAATTTTTCCTTGAATAATTTCCGTATATCATTCCGTTTCATATTAAATAATTTCCGAATAATTTCCGTATCATTACCTGTATTAGGATCAATAGCAAACTTTCTATGCTCATTCCCTCCTAATATGGAGTAAATAATTTCTGCGTTGACTCCGGTATCCAAAGAGGCTGCGAAAACTTGAATAACTTCTGTCCCAAGATGTGCATCTTCAGGTACAGCAGAAAAATAAGTCTTTGATTCAAATTCTGGTGGATTGTCATTCACGTCAAGTACGACAACACTGACAAACGCGGTGGAGCTTAGCTGAGGACTCCCTTGATCTTTGGCAATAACAGTGAGGTTATGAATTATATTTGACTCTCGATCAAGAGACTTTGCTAGAGTGATGATCCCACTGACGTCGTTGATCATGAAATGGTCATCAGTTGATGCTGGAAAAGAGTATCGGACTCGACGGTTGTTGCCTAAAATAACAATTAATGGGGCTATTACAATTGGTTTTTAGGGAACAAATGAAGTAGAAAAGAGACAGAACGATAGAGAGAGAAAAAGAAAAAAGGAGGAAAGAAAGAGAGACAAATAGTGAGCTGATGCAGGAAAAGAATATGGGATTCGAGGGTTTTTGCCTAAAATAACAATTACTGGGGCCATTACAATTGGTCTTTAGGGAACAAATGAAGTAGAGAAGAGACAGAAAGATAGAGAGAGAAAAAGAAAAAAGGAGGAGAGAAAGAAAGACAAATAGTGAGCTGATGCAGGAAAAGAATATGGGATTCGAGGGTTTTTGCCTAAAATAACAATTACTGGGGCCATTACAATTGGTCTTTAGGGAACAAATGAAGTAGAGAAGAGAGAGAAAGATAGAGACACAGAACGATATAGAGAGAGAGAGCTATAAAAAAGAAAAAGGGGGAAAGAAAGTAAGAGACAACGAGTGAGAGAGAGAGAGAAAGAGAAAAAGAGAGATAAGAGAGCAATAGAGGCGGAAATAGACAAATATAAACACTTTAGAAGAACAGAAATATTGAAGGACAGAAAGGAGTCCTTCTCCTATCAGGGCTGCTAATTACGGAGTGGGTTAATTAACCCCTTATATTCCCCCCTCCTCCCTGGATTTTGAAAAATGTATTTTTCTCCCCTCTATATTTTCGTAAATTGACACGCCTGTCTCGTATGTATACATACAAGAATCTTAGTTGTTTACAGACTATTAAACATTTTCTTTAGTTCGAACATAAAGTTGAAATCAGGAATTTTTCAACCAAAAAAATATTAAGAATGCTAAGTGTTTTCACCCTATCTCCGAAGACTGTTTTCAGCAGCAACAAAGAAGACAACACCGGGACAAGATGACCAAATTAAGAAACCAATACAACAGCCCCAGCTAAATTATTTATTTATATTTATTATTATTTATTACTATTGTCTATTTATTATTTATTATTTTAATAAATAAATATTACTTATTAATATGATTGTGTTTATTATTATTTAATATTGTGTGATTATTATTTATTATATTTATTATAAATTATAAAGTATTTATTATTTGTCCATTTAGCACAATCCCAAACTAACTAAGTCGCTCATAGGTGGCTATTTATTGAGTGATTTTGAGCCACTTCCCCAATAATGAATGGTGTTTAGGACACTACCACCCAGCTTAATCCTTAAAATTGTCCTTCAATAATTTCTATACAATAGATTTAGCATACTTTCCTCGTCTCATTTTTGGGTTTATATTTAAGATAAAAAAGATTTATTGAATGAATCATTTTGTTTCGATGAATCATTCGAAACAACAAAATAGATAATAAATCTAAAAGGGTTAAAATTTAAAGTTGAAAATAATGAAAAAATTTGGATTAAAGAAGGGGAAAGGAAAAAAAAAAATCAAAATTCTCAAATTAAATAAAAACAAAAAGAATAGAAGATAGTATATAATTTAAAAGAGAAAAAATAGCACATATAGAGTGAAGATGGTCACAAACAGACGGATAAAATAGCGCAAAAATGAGAGGGGAAATGAAATAATTTAACCATATTTATCCCTTTTCCCTTAAACGCTCTAAGTTTCGACCCTAGTTGGATCCTTTTCCTCTCGGTTACACTCCTATGCAGAGAAAAAGTATTTATTCTTTTCCACATTCGCCCGATTTAAGATAGAAAAAAAACTTCTACATTCTCCCATAATGTGTTAATATCTTTATAAAAACATTTATTCTTTTATTCACGTTTCCTTGCATAAAATATTTATTTATTATTGTTCATTTATAATTTATTCAATTCATTTATTCACTTTATTTATTATACATATTTATCTATTTTATCAATCAAAAATTTTAATTATTTACTTATTCTATTTTTATTTGTTTATATTTTATAAATAACTTATTACTTTATTTATAATATACCCTATTTATTCAAAATAAATTATTTATTCTTTTATTAGGTTTAAAAACTTTCCCTAAAATATTTCTCCGAAATTAAATTTAAACTTTTTAGTTCCCCAAGAATTTAAAATCAAGTCGTGTCAAACAGTTTTTCAATGGCCTTTTATTTGCAACATTCCTCGATAAAGACCAATTCAACAGACTTCATCCCTCAATAATAAATTTAATCTAGACTGATTTAAAATCACTAAGGTTGTGATGAAGAAGTTCTTCTGGGAACTTTTTCTTCTTGACAGAACAACTAATGTGAATTTAAGCTTTCAAAAAAATTGTTACAGGATTTCTGATGAAAAACTTCTACTGTGGATTAATAAGTCTAAAAGACTTTAATCAGGAGTGTCAACTGGGGGGGGGGGGGGATGTGTCCCGACCCTAAATTCCCCCCTTAAGTTGGAAAAATACCTTCTTCGATACTTTGCTTTGCCTGTTTTGGCAAAAAATCGTTTTTGGTATTTTCATTGAAAAAGTTAAAAAAAAAAGAAAAAATTGCTCTCTTTAAATTTGGAAAAATACATATTGCCCCCCCCCCTCTTTACATTTTATCAACTGACTCCACCGACTTTGAGAACTAATACATCAAGTCTTGGCAAGAAAATCTAGACACTGAAATGAAAGATAATCGATTTTAATTTACTACGCAAATTTGGACGACTCCTTATCAGGAACATGAAAGCTCAATTGAGCTATCCTGAAGACATATCTGTCAAGTCAACTTTTTACATTTTGATAACTTTTAAAGCCAAAAACAGAAGTTTGACTAAATAAGTTTTGAGAAGCACTTGTGTTAAAATTCAAACACATAATCAAATCCCAAACAATACTGGATATGAAAGATGTAAAGATATGAATATAAGAGACAAAGATATGATATAATGACATACAAAAATGAATGTAAATAGAGAGACGGTAAGACAAAGTTATGATCAGTGTTTTTCTTTGCATAAATTAATGTGTAACTTTTTCAAATTTTGATAAATTCTAACGCCAAAAAACGAAAAGAACAAGGGGCGAGTGGCATGGGGGTTGGGTTGAACAAGGGCTCAGGGGCATGGTATCCAGAAATAAGTGGATTTTATGAAATCCCTCTTATTACTTAAGGAAACTTCGAGATTTTTTTGACGGAAATTACTTTTGATGGAAAACAGACCATGAAATAGCCTTTCCGGTACCAAATGACTTTGGAATTACTTCACCCGACCTGGGTGACATGTTGGCTGCTGCTTCTTCGGAAATGACCACTTCAATCTGATAGCTACTGTTTCTTCAGAAATAGCCACTTCGACCTGTTACCTGCAGTTTCTTCGGGAATCTTCAGCCTGTCAAGTTTTGTTAAGTCTCTGTTGAGTATACTCCTGGACTTTGTTATTTTTTAAAACTTGGATTTCCTCAAATAGTTCCTACCTCACGTGGAGGCAGTATTAGGCTAGCCATATATCTTGACCTATTTCAATGGTTATATTATGGTGATATGCCAGGCAAAGTGTACTTTAAAAGTATTTTTTTGTTAAGCCAAACCAGTATTCTGTAAAGCCAATGACATTGGGTGACAGTTGTTGAATGTGGGGACCAATTTTATTTAAGCCAAACCAGTATTTTATTAAGCCAAACCAGTATTCTGTAAAGCCAATGACATTGGGTGACAGTTGTTGAATGTGGGGACCAATTTTATTTAAGCCAAACCAGTATTTTAGTAAGCCAAACCAGTATTCTGTAAAGCCAATGACATTGGGTGACAGTTGTTGAATGTGGGGACCAATTTTATTTAAGCCAAACCAGTATTTTATTAAGCCAAACCAGTATTCTGTAAAGCCAATGACATTGGGTGACTGTTGTTGAATGTGGGGGTCAATTTTATTTAAGCCAAACCAGTATTTTATTAAGCCAAACCAGTATTCTGTAAAGCCAATGACATTGGGTGACAGTTGTTGAATGTGGGGACCAATTTTATTTAAGCCAAACCAGTATTTTATTAAGCCAAACCAGTATTCTGTAAAGCCAATGACATTGGGTGACAGTTGTTGAATGTGGGGACCAATATTATTTAAGCCAAACCAGTATTTTATTAAGCCAAACCAGTATTCTGTAAAGCCAATGACATTGGGTGACAGTTGTTGAATGTGGGGACCAATTTTATTTAAGCCAAACCAGTATTTTATTAAGCCAAACCAGTATTCTGTAAAGCCAATGACATTGGGTGACAGTTGTTGAATGTGGGGACCAATTTTATTTAAGCCAAACCAGTGTTTTATTAAGCCAAACCAGTATTCTGTAAAGCCAATGACATTGGGTGACAGTTGTTGAATGTGGGGACCAATTTCATTTCTAAGTCAATTATGACCAAGATTTTTTTCCTCATTCACTCGCTCTATGGTGAATATGGTTCTAAGCGTGTTGTCATAGTATATACCGGTTTGATACAGTTACGCCCAAAGTGAATGACCTTGCATATGAATACATTGAAGTCAAGCAGCCAGGGGTACCAATTAGGAAGGACAAGTAGCAGCCACCTCTTACCTAGATTTAAAAAAATACCCATTGTTCGGCATTTTGTCCTCTAGATTCTGAAATTTTTTTTTTATTTTTTGGGTATCTTCATTAAAACAAACTGAAAAAAATCATTGCCTCCTCCTACATTTTAGAGACTTGGCAAGCATTCAGGGGCAGCAATTAGTAAGGACGTTTAGCAATCACCCCTTCGGTAGGTTAAAAAAATACCCTTTCTTCGGCATTTTATTGATAAAAATCGAAAATAAAATTTTCGTCCTCTAGATTTGGAAAATATTTTTTTTTTTTGGTATCTTCATTAAAACAAACTGCAAAATCATTACCTCCTCCTGCATTTTAGTGAATTAGCACCCCCGCAAGCAGAAAAGACTTGACCAGTGTTGCATGGATTTCTTGAGTAGCTTCTTTGATGTCGTCTGCTCCCAACACCGTATATATTTTTGTACTCCTGACATGCGTCAATGACACAGAGAAATTTATTTTCTAGTAGGTTTTTTTTAGGATTTTTTTTTTTTGAAAAGATAAATTCAGGGTGAATAATGGAACAGTAATGTATAATAAACATCAGTTTAAACCATTCTTATTTATAATTAAGATTTTCTTTTTTTAACCGAAAAAGCTACGGCAGGGAATTCTCTTAAATGTGCAAGATGCTAATCGCATCTATTCAACTCTTAATTCATTCGGTTACTTTATGCCCATTAGGGTGGGTATACCTTCTATATACTGTTCAATTACATATCACATTTCACATTTTATATATATACATTTTACAAATCTTTAGGTGAGCGCCATTTTTTCTTCTCCGTAGCATGTTTCAATGTGACCGACATGTGTCAATTACAGAGACTGAAGCAGGGTCGTTACTAGCCAAATTGTTGGAGGGGGGGGAAGGGATTTGACCGACTGGATGGTCATTTTTACCAACATTTTCGTCAATAATTAGCATAATGTCAGTTTCGAATACAATGCGTAAAATCACTGGAGTCGGTAAAACTGCTGCATTTACCGACCGAGATTCAGATTTTGGTACATATCATGTCACTAATTTAATGCTCTTTACTTAACCAATTGGAAAATTGTGGCACCATCTGTAAACTCACGGCAGGGGTCAGAATTGCTGCGTTTACCGACCAAGTTCGATCTTTCTGTAGATGACATGTCAGTATTTCCGTGGTCTTTATTTAACCGAACAAAGAATTTTAGCGACGCCGGAAAAATCATGGCGCTTCGCTTCACAATTTTACCGACTTATTTTTTACCGCGTGACCAAAACATTTTAGAAGCATCACCTCTCCCTTCCTCCTCCACCATACGTGACGGCCCTGGACTGAAGCATCAAAAGGATTTTTTTAATTTTAGCTGAACAAAAGCTTTTCCCAGTTTCAAGGGTTGTCGTCCCAGGGCATTTTCCAATCAATTGGTTTTAATTTAGCAACAATAAATGATGATAAGGTACAATTTTAGAAAGTTCGACATCCTCGAACTATCGAACATCCTAGACATCGTCGAACATCTAAATCCTCGATGGAAGACTAGCGGCAAGTCAGATATTTAATTATACCTGGCACCGCAAATTTAGGAATACAAAAAATTGACTATTTGAATGTTTTCTAACAGGAACTCATATCTTAATAAACGCATAACCGTTAATATGAATAGATTTCCTGTTCCAGTGATTACTAGAACCGAATGTGCCCTGTGGGGTCGCAGTGGATTGATCTCTTCTTGGCAATGCAGGACCTGCAAATAGATCTCAGCTTCAGCAACCCAACGCATGGCACGGATGATACGATTCCGGATTCCATTCCGATGATACGATTGTGCAAAAAATGTCTCCATAATAACCATATTTCCATATCATAATATCTCCATATCATAATATCTCCATATCAACAATATCTCCATATCATAATAAATCTCCATAATAACTCGAACAAGAAGAAGAAGTGGATTAAGAACTTAAAAATAAATTTTTATAGTTTACTGTCAGTAAAAAGACCACGTAAAAAGACCAAATCTTATGAAAAAGAAAGAAAAATTAAACAATTTAGTTTCACATTTTTGGAATAAAAATAGCAATTCCATAGTTTTATTGCAAATCATTAAGTTGTCGATGGCACCACACGAGAAAGCATGGAACAACACGACAACACTCAACGTTTTTTTTTTACGAAAATAAAAAACAAAAAAAAGGTGCGCCAACGTACCTTCGTCATAATCTGATGCATGCACTTTGGTGATCAAACTTTTGACTTCAAGGTCTTCAGGTACAAGCACAGTCAAGTTCTCCAATTTGAACTGAGGTCTGTTGTCATTGACGTCACTTACTATTATGATTACATCAGCCGTACATTCCCACAAAAGTTTGTCCAGATCTTGTACGTGTGAAACAAGTCGATATTTTGACTGACTTTCGCGGTCCAGCATCCTGGCAATTTTTACCTCACCTGAAATCGTAGAAATATTTTAGTTAAATTTTATTCCCATTGACTTCGGTGGATCGACTTTATTTAGCCAGTGAATAGTGAAAACCTTATTTAGTCAAATATAGAACACGGTCATATTTAGAAAGGATTGAATAGAAGAATTGAGCAAAACTTATTTGTGAAGAATTTAGTGAATCGATGGATGCACAATTTTGTTTAACAAAATACTAAATGTGAGCGTATTCACGAATAATTGGAGTAAATCGATAAGAGAAGCTTAAATATAATGTAAGCTCACAAAGTCACAGTAATTTCTCAGGTACCAATCTTAAAAAAATCAAGTTCAAATATCCACCAGGGATTTTCTAATCAACACCTTATAATTCAGCAACGATATGTGAGTAGCTTTTATTTCCTTTTGGAACTCTGAGCCAGTAAGGAGCTCTGAAGTAAATTATGTGCTTCATATTAAGGAACAGTGCCGTCCAAGGAACATCCAAGATTGTCGTTCGGGTTCATTTTTCAAGGGAGAGGAGGGGGTCTTATTTAAAGAAACTTAAAAACGCATCAAGATGTGTTTTTATACTAAAACACTGAAGAATAGAAAGTTCAAAGTAGAATAGAAAGTAGGAATAGAAAGTAGAATAGAAAGGAGTAGAAGTAGAAAGTAGTAGAAGAAGAAAGTAGTAGAAGGAGAAAGGAGTAGAAAGCAGAAAGAAAGTAGTAGAGTAGAAAGTAGAATTAGGAATAGAAAGTAGAATAACTGCTAATGCTAACTAGACTGTATAAATTTTGTAGACTTAACTACGTAACCTTAGATGATATTGCTAAAATAAACCCCAAGTTGGAAGGAAACACAAGTTACTTCAAGCAGGAATTTCATCAGTTGAGGTTTGAGCATTTGATAAATTATAGGAATGAAAGAAAAGCAATAAAAGAAAGAAAATCAGAGAAAGCAAGAAAATAAAAAGAAAGAAAGGAGCTTAACGTTGGGTTACCACTAGTCGAGTCAATAGAAAAATCTTCTGCTCCTCGCCCAGTAAGAAAGTAACGAACTCTTGATTCTTCATTTTCATCAACGTCCTTGGTTTCAACTTTGAATACTAATGCGCCCAATGGAGCATCCTCTGGAACGGACTCTTTGTATCTGAATTTAGAGCAATAGGGTGGATTATCTGAAAATACAAACAAAGTGTATTCATTATTATTTGATTTCTCAATTTGGGGAGTAAGGAGAGGGGCATCAATTCACGAAAGTGTAAAGGGAGGGAAGGGGGAAAGGAGGGGGGGGAATTTGTTGCAAATGAATATACAGAAAAAGGTATTGCTCAAATCTAGTGGGGGGAAACGATTTAGTTTTTTCTAGTTTTTTACCAAAATAGAAACAAAATGTATTTTTCAAAATTTAGGGAGGGGCGAGCAATTGCCGCTGTGAACCCCCCCCCCCCAATTGGCACCCCCTAAGTGTGGACCCACCTGAACCATCTCCTGGCTAAACCATTGAATAAATGATCATTCATTGCAAGATGAAAAAGATGAACATAATATCTCCTCTAACTTGGCGTAAAAATTGCAAATAACTTATAATCTGCTCTGTTCTATTTTCCTAGGAAAACAAAGATCAAAGCTTTTCCACTGAAGAAACAACAGTCTTTATTTTCTAGTCCCTTGGGATTCCTCGGGAAAAGATAAGATTGAGACTTCAAGCACAAGTCGAAAAACTTTGTTTTTGTTACAAGTTTCTTGACTTACGAACCGTAAGGAATAAATGTAAAAAAGAAATACAAGTGGAAGCATATGGCAAAACCAGGATCACGTTTGGTGCAAAAAAGGGAAAGAATTTAAAGATGGATACAGTTAATATTAGACGCTCACCAGGATGATATCAGCTCAATGTGTGAGAGCTCAAGTCCCACCAAGCACCTGGATTATTAACTCATCTATCCAATGTCAACACTGTAAAGAAACAAGTACGTAGATACACGTACATTTTCACGTACATACACGTACATTTACAATACACGTAAATATTCATTTTCAGAACTATTCAAGTTTTGAAAAAAAAAACCAAACGTCAAATTAACGTAAACATTAAAAACTCATTTTTTTTTTTAATGTTGTCAATAAAAATCAATAAAGTATTTTACCATTGCCATCACTGACATCTACAGATACGAAAATCAACCTCAACATATTGTTCTCCTTTAAATACTGTCAATAAAGTATTTTACCATTGTCATCAGTGGCATCTACAGATACAAAATTCAATCTTAAAAAATTATTATCTTTTAAATGATGTCAATAAAGTATTTTACCATTTTCATCAGTGACATCTAAAGATACAAAATTCAATCTTAAAAAAAATATTGTCTTTTAAATGATGTCAGTAAAGTATTTTACCATTGTCATCAGTGACATCTAAAGATACAAAATTCAATCTTAAAAAAAATTATCGTCTTTTAAATGATGTCAATAAAGTATTTTACCATTTTCATCACTGACATCTAAAGATACAAAATTCAACCTTAAAAAAAATGTCTTTTAAATGCTGTCAGTAAAGTATTTTACCATTGTCATCAGTGACATCAATAGAAACGGAAGTCCAGGCGACAAAAGTTCCATCGGTGGCAGCGACTCTCAACTTGTAAGACTTTATATCCTCTCTATCCAGGGGCTTAATGACTGCCAATACTCCATTTGGTTTAATTGAAAACTGAGAGCGAGGATCGCCACTAGTTATATAATAGACCAACCTTGAAGCTGTTAAATCTTGGTCTGTAACTGCTAGTGTTACTAAAGTTGCACCAATATCGACGTCCTCGTTCACTGAAATAATTTTGAAGTCATGAGTGAGGTTTGTAATAGCATAAAAATTTCTATCAAAGGTCCGCAAGTATCTTGATATAATAAGCTTAGATAATAATGCTATAGATTAGTATCTTGATATAATAAGCTGTTTCTTCTAGATGAAAAAGAAATACAACAAATTAAAGAAAAGAAGAAGATAACAGCGTAGAATGGTTTTTTTATAGCATTAAGACACGTTCACATATTTTATTTTGTCTTGGGGGAAGGGGATTATTCACTAAAATGATATATGTATTGTTCTAAAGGCCCTCCGGCCATGGCACTAAAAATAAGATTCAAGTTTGATTGGCACTGCATAAACAAAAACATTGCACCAATTAAAAAAATATGCGTCTGATCTCCATTAGTAGTCTGAGAAATCGTCCTAATTTTTCCACACTCACGAAACACTCATTCCTCAATATACTTGCGAGCCATCTTTCGACAAACCTACAACCTTCAAACACTTCCTTTGGTAATCCAAATCACCACGCTCATCCATCATATGACCCACCATTTCATTCACATCTCCATACCACATCATATGACCCATCATTTCATTCACATCTCCACACATGAGACAAAAGCAAGTACATAAAGTAAAAACAAGTATATGAAGCCAAAGTTCATAGTACTTTTTCCGAAATAGTCAACCTTATATCAACATGACTTTACTAAAGTATTTACCATTTAGTGTTTCAATTTAGAGTCAACTGCAAGATTCATTGTTAATATGAAGTTCTTTTTGCATAATAATTTAGAATATTTATTGGTATAGTATAAAAATTTTGTTTCTATTTGCCAAATATAAGGGATGGACAGCAATTATTAAAATTTGGCTCTAATCATTAATTACTATTAGAAATCATTCTTGCAAACAAAGATTAATATATTTGAAGTGATTTTATGATAAGGAGCAGAGCGACGTTGTAAGTATCCCTGTCGTCTTTCCTCTGTAGTGTCAAAGCTATTCAGGTGAAATCCAAACTACAGGTAGATCAATTAGGCTAAAATACATGTCTTCAACAAATCAGCTCCAAAGTTCTCTGAATTATGGTAAATTTCTCCGAGAGGCTCCGTTCGGAGGGGGGGGGGGGGGGTGACTTGCGTGAATTTTAACTGAACAACAACTATAGTTTAAAGAATGTGAGCTTCTTTCTGTTTTTTTTGTTTTTGTTTTTTTTTCTTTCTGTTTTCTTTCTGTTTTTTTTTTTTTTGTTAAGCGTTTGTTTTTCTTTTTCATTTTTTGTGTGTGTTACTTTGCTTAAGCCAGTTTATGTTTTTTCTACCCTTTTTTTCTCGTTGATAAGACTTCCGTATGTGAAGTCAAGATATTTAGACTTTTATTATTATTTGTACAGAAAATTTTTCCTTTTTTCTGTCTTATTAAAACATTTTACCGGTTTTTCAACATTTTTTATTCCATTTAATTGTAAATTGAACGGCAGTGAGCCTAAGAAATTGTTTCAGTTTGGGTCACACGAAAATGCCTTTCCTGAACATTCAAGAAAACATAGCTTTAATATAGCCCAAGATTAATTTTACACTATCTCCCGCAAAGAAGGTTCCATTTTACATTAAAATTAACGTAAATAAGAAAATACCTTATAATTAGAGAAGGGACAGGGACTTAAGTATAAGAGGCTAAAAGAAATTTTAGACAAAGCCAATAGTTGAATAAAAGTCGAAAATAGGAAAGAACTGCTTCATTTATTAAATTGCTAAAACCAATGTAATGTCCGTAGCACTAACCGAAGGCAAAGAAAAACGTAACACCATTTAAACAATGTAACATCCCATACAGGAGAATGTAAAAAATTATTGTCTTATTAAAAGCTTTGCCCGTTTTTTTTAACTTCTTCATTTCTTTTTAATTACAAATGTACATTGTAGTTAATAATATTTAAACTACAAAACTAGAGAATACATTTTTTTTCATGGCTGTTATTCCACCTGATCTTTTGCATGGATTCATATTAGCCTGATATCCCGAATTATTACAAAAAAAAGGACTTTTACTAATGTTGCACAATTTTTTAAACACATTATTAGAAATAAATGCACTTAAATTCAGTTTCAACCACTTTTACACATCAAAAACACACCATCTTTCAGGCAAGTAGATTGAGGGAGCGGGGGGAGGCGAGGACTCCAATAGTTTTTTCTTTACCTGGCCTTCCCGTGATTTTGGAAGATGTTGGGTTTTTTTTTGTACTTACATAGTAAAAAATCGAAACTACAACAAAATTGCCCCTTATGAGATTTTTAAAAATAAATCTTGAAACCCCTCTACATTTTTGTAAATTGACGCCCCTGTCCCCTCCCACTCAATGAATTCCTATAACCTAATTCAACAATAGTTCTAAGTAATCAAAAATAGAAAGCCCTGTACAATCTAAGCTTTATTAAAGAAGCAATACAATATCTTGACAAAATTACCTTAGCTACCATAGCTACAACAAAATCAGATTAGAGATAATGCTACAAAAAAAGAAAATGATAAATATTAAAAGGAAACAACCATAAATCAAATTACACAAAACGAGATTGGAAAGACAAGATAATCACTAAATTAGGAATGCAGTGGAAAAATTTCAGAGCAGGTGAAAATTAATTGCAAATATGGATGATTTAGGATTAATCGAAATGGGTAATTGAAATTCAGGAATACGTTTTTTAGATACAAATGAAAAAGCCGGTAGGTCTATTACGAACACGTTTGTAAGTAAAGATAGGCCTCTAAAAAAATACAGAAGGTGATGAAAAAATTTTAATGGCTTGAGAAATTTACTTTAATGCCACTGAAAATGTCACTTTAATAGATGTCAAATTTCCAAAAGTAAAAATGTCAAGTGTAATAAATGTCAAATTTCCTTTAATGTCACTTTATCTTTACTGAAAATAAATAAAAAATAAAGTTTTTCTTTCAGAGAAAGTAAAGAACACCCATGAAACTTAAAACAATAAAAATTTTGGGACAAAGGCGACTGTCGGCTCCAAATTTATATTGAGTTTAAGCTATTCAAAATATACAAAGAGATTAATAAAACTCCCAGTAAAGGATTGACTTAAACTCTAGTGCAGAGTAAAGAAATTAAAAATATGAGGGTGACAGCCCCTCTTAGGAAAGACACGGTGTTTACGATTACAGCTACTTGTCTGAACCAGTTAACTGAGAAGACAAATAAGGCCCTCGCTGAATTGATAAGTTTTACAAATTCTAGTTATTTGGTAGTGAATATTTCAAAAACAAATTTCATCACATTTTGTAGAAATGG
Source organism: Artemia sinica (assembly GCA_027921565.1). NCBI lineage: Eukaryota > Metazoa > Arthropoda > Branchiopoda > Anostraca > Artemiidae > Artemia > Artemia sinica. The sequence continues at coordinate 19,281,027 of CM051270.1, read as the reverse complement.
AGTTTCATGTGTTTTAGATAATAAAATTGTTTTTAATGGTGAATTTTTAAAGCATGTAAATGGTGTTAAATACTTGGGCTTTAGTCTTAATTTTAATTTAAGTAGGAAATCACATTGTGATCTTGTGGCAGTTAAGATTTCAAGAGGGTTGGGTGTGATAAGAAGACTGAAAAATCAACTGTTTTACTTTTACTATATCATTCTATTGTTAGCCCTTATTTATCGTATGGTTGCATGCTATGGACTAGTAGTTTTATTTCAAGTTTTAGAAAGGTCCAAATTTTACAGAATAAAATAGTTCGTATTTTAGGTAATTATATTCAGTTTGAAAATAGCCCGTTGAATTGCTTTACAAGTTTGAAAATTTTAAATATTTATCAGTTACGGGATTACCAGTTAGCAATTTTTATTTATCAATGTTTGAATAAATGTTCCGCGGAGGTATTTTGGGAAATTTTTAAACCTAATTCATCTTATCGCTGTTATGAGACTAGAAATACGAATGACCATGCATCTGAGCTCCGGAATACTCAACATGCTGCGTCTCTGCCTCGTTTTGCGGGACCGGGGGTGTGGAATTCCCTCAAGGATCCTATTAGACAAGCTGATAATGTAAAGCAGCTCAAGAGCAGATTGAAGCGTTACCTTTTGGGTGATAATTTGAATGATTAGAAATTTGAATGTGAATAATGTTTGGTATGAAAAATGCTTGGACAGACAAAGGTCGCATTTTCGCGAAATTACCCAGCCAAAGCGCACCGCGTCGGCTCTATAGCCTAGTTGTCATAGTTGATTTAGTTAGAAGTATCTCATTTTTTTCTCTCTCTCTTTACCTCTGTTGTGCTATTTTTTTTTTTGAGTGGATGTTGTAAGGATGATGGGTGATATTTCTCACTTTTCTAGAGAGTAATCCATTTAGAGTAGGAGATGTTCTTTATGTTGATTTAATTCAAATGCTGATTTTTCCCCGCAAAGAGATAGTTGATATGTCGATGTAGAGCTTTATAATAATGGATTTGCAGCCATCGTAAACAAACCTTCGGGTTTTGTAGATGGCTGCTGTAAATTTGTTTGTATTTTTTTATGTGAAATAAATTAATTTGATTTGATTTGCATAATCTTTGTTTTTTTAGGTTCCATCGTCGTTCTTGATTTTCATTTGAAAATATTTTATATATATTTTATATATATACATATATACATATATATATATATATATATATATATATATATATATATATATATATATATATATATATATATATATATATATATATATTTTATATATTTATATATATATATTTTAGTTTTTATATATTTAAGTTCTAGCTCTTTATATATTTAATTTCTACTCGTTTTCTCATTTCTGGTTGCATGAAAAAAGTGAGAGGAGATGGTTTTAACTTAAGCTCACTTACTTGATTTTTTATTCTACTTCTAAAATCGTATCACAATTTCTGTTCAAAAGAGCCCCCTTTCAACATTCTACGACCCTTCACTTTGAAACAAGTAGCTTTCGTGATTATAGTTTTAAGATATATAGCGTTGAGGAGAGAGCCCTTCAATAATGGAAAACTGCATCTGCTCTGTATGTCCAATTCAAAGTGTCACTATTCAACTTAATTTAGTTACTCAAGTGGCCATTGGGTCTAGGATATCACAATTGCATATATTGTTTGGCTGTGTAGAAGCAGAAGATTTCCTTGGGATCCTAGAATGTCTTCGAATAAATTTAAGAACCGTTCAAATTTACAATTCCTAAATTTACATTTGTCTTGGCTCGTTTATTCTCAAAATATTGGGGGGGGGGAGGGATTTTAAGCCAATGATTATAAATTTTCAATCCTCTGTGTTCATCCTCTGTGTTCATATGTTACCTGACTGCTAAAAAAATGGCCAGAAATGAGTCAAAAGTATTTGAAATGAGAATAAATTGGTTGATCAACAACTTATAAACAAATGGATAAACAACAAAACAATTGTTAATACAAATCTATTATTTTTCTGAAAATTAAGTTATTTCTGCAGGTATTTGTTTGAGCTTGATTTATTTTATTCCGAATATCTAGCCTGTCTGTTGCAAGACAATTGCGCTTCCGCTTTTTCATACTGTATTAAATTATAAATAAATCTTTTTATACCCGCCATGGATACCCTTACTTAAATATCAATTCCTCTTGCCGTTACTACCATTGCTTAGAATGTTCTCATCATGACTACTCCAACCATAGCAGCTCTAACCACGTCTACCTTTTTACACATTTCTGGCCATATTTTTTTAGTAGCCAGGATAATATATGAACACAAAGGATTGAAAATTTATCATCATTGGCTTACCCCCCCCCAAAAAAAAAAAAAAATATTTTAAGAATAAAAGAGTAAATAATAAATTACATAAAAATAAATAAAAAAATAAATAAAATAAATAAAAGAAATAAATAAATAAAAGAGTAAATAAAAAATGTAATAATAAATTACAGGTGACTGCAATAAAAAAGTGTCAAATACGTTGAAATGGGAACCAATCGCCATTACCATATTGAGATTTAACGTTAAACGTTCAAATGAACGTTGGTCCCTCACCCCCTTAAAGTTTCATTTTGAAATTTTTATAGTGTCCGAATAGTTCCCCTTTTTTTAGGTCTCGGCAAACTTATCCACCCTCTCCCAAATAAATTCGGCTGTTTTTAAAGCTAGTATTTTCTAAACCAATTTATTTTTAAATCACGACAACAAACGAGAAAAGAAAAAGGAAAACAGAAAAAAAACTGAAGCACAGAATAAGCAAATGAGAAAAGAAAAAGGAAAACAGAAATAAAAACTGAAGCACAGAATAAGCAAAAAGGAAAAGAAAAAGGAAAACAAAAATAAAAACTGAAGCACAGAATAAGCAAACGAGAAAAGAAAAAGGAAAACAGAAAAAAAACTGAAGCACAGAATAGGCCTACTTGTCTTTTGTCGATCCTAGCCAAATTTAAGGCTACGACACACAAATAAATTAAATGAATAAAAATATACACAAAATTTGTTTTGTCTTTATGATGTTGGAAGCAAACTTAAAGATTCCAGGTTCCTAACTCATTAACATAACCAACTTCAAAATCAACTTTCTCACCTACCTGTAGCAAAATAGCGGGTTTGAGTAAAAACGGGTGGATTGTCATTAATATCCCCAACATCAATTACAACATTGGCCAATGATGACCTCCGAGGGGATCCATTATCAGATGCAATTACATCAAATTCGTATCTACTCATTTGCTCTCTATCCAAAAGGTTAACAGTTGAAATCCAGCCAGACGTGGAATCGATTTTGAATTTTGAAAGAATTTCTTCAGAAACGTTGGCAGGAAACTGGTAGGCTATTACCTGGTTGGCACCAATATCAGCGTCCTCGGCCGTTACTAAAAGTTTCAAGGTCGTATTAATTAAAGATTTTACACTTAGATCGGAAAAAAGAAAGGTGTAAGCTACATCTTTATTATGGAGCAATTCCGTCACAGAATGATTTTTTTTTTTCGAAACTAGAGAAAAAGAAGAGAACCGCAAGCTGTAAGAGAAAAGCGATAAAAAAAAAAACGGTTCTATCATTCGCTAATAATTTCTCAAATGGAAATAAAAATGAAAGAAAGAACACTCTCAAGGGCTAGGACGAGGGCTTTTCAAGGACTAGGGCTAGGGCTAGACAAGGATAAGGGCGTAGGACCTGACGTTTCAATGATGTTGAAGTGAGACGATAGAAAATAATATATTTGGAAGATTTAAAACAAGTAGCTAAAGCGGAGTTTTAGCAGTTGAGATGGAAAAGAGGAGTGTCCACAGTGGCGGCTTTAGCCTCTTTTGCACCCGGGGCGAAATCTTGAGTAGCGCCCCCTCCCCAGTCTCCTACAAAATTTTCAGGCCAAATTTCAAGAAAATTTTTATTTATTCACAAAATTATGCTCAATTTATAAATTAATTGGTTACTGCTAAATTATTTTTTTATTGATTATTTAAATTATTTAATTATCATTAGTTATTTTAATTTAATTATTTTAACTATTATTTTTCAATTATTTTTTATTTATTTTTATCAATTAATTAATAACTTATCAATTATTATAGTTTATTAACTGCACCCTCTACTTTATTTTAATGAAACGAATTTCGTAAATTACAAAGTGATTATAACCGTCAGATTATACATTTGAATTTCTACGCTAATTTCTGCCCCCGGGGCAAGTGTACCCTCTATTTCTCACCTAAAACCGCCTCTGAGTGTCCACCACTATCTTAGCATTAGGAGGTGTAAAGTGGGAAAGAGTAGCAACAGTTGGAAAAAAAATTGAAGCATCTCAATATGGCCATGATTGTATCTTTTACTTTTTGGTCAGTTTGGAAGACATCTTCGTACATTTACAACATCAGAAAAAATATAACCAAATCTTACAAAAAAAAAAAAATATATAAAGCAATAAAAAGACTGCAAAAGAAAAATAAGCAGATAAGTAGACATGCTGATTTACATATGGGTTTTAAAAATCAAATTCACCCTGGCTAGAGTAGGAGGGGTACAGTGTGAATATGTTACAGTAAAGTGACATATTCACATATCTATAGAACCATATAAAATACTTCACTTTTTTCTCTGCTTTTTTTGCCTTTTTAAACAAGTTAATAGGATCTTAAGTAAAGTTTTGATAAGAGTCAAATCTCGCTTTGGAAACCTGATTTGACGTCACCAGATGAAACAAAACGACGTCTTCAAGAGAGCGAATGTTCGGTTCAGTTCCAGATTAAAGTTGAGAAAGTTGTTTTTCAATAGAGCAAAAATGGGCTTAAAGTACATAAAATGTCCCTCATAATATTGATCCGAAGAACCCCACCCTAGGAAATATAAAAAGCAGTGGCCTAAAAGCTCCACTTTTCTTGTTTTGAACCCCACGGGAAAAATTCTCTACGAAAATTTTTTTCAACCAAGGTTAACAGGCTATTGCACCATCGTTAAGTTGTTTAATGGGTTGTTTAAAAGCTACTAATTATGTCACCATATTTTTATAATTTCATCCAATAACCTCATCTGTAATTGCTAGATGGCACTTCTTGATTAGGTAGGCTATATACAATTCTGGGTATATATTTGATCATTAGAGGGCAGGGAGGGGGTTACGAATTTGCCAAAGGAAAAGAATGTTATATTTAGATTCAGGATAGAATTATAAAGGTAAGTAAAAGTTTTCTGTTTTTACAATAATAAAAATTACTCAATAAAAAACAACTTGATTACTTAATTACTACTTGCTTTAAATAATTGTTCACAACCTTTTTTTACCCAAAAATTTTCTAGAGACACTTCAAAAATCTGATTTCATAAGACATACAAGTTAGAATTTACATAGCGACTTGATCGTTGTCGCTTGACTAAATTTATCATCTTCAGTCAGAGCTTGGCTTCAATTCATATCTCACACGACTACTTTCTAAATCTCAAAATGAGGGGAAGAAATCCCCCTGATTTTCATTGTCCAAAGTTAAGCTGACAAGGAGATATTACAATGCTTTCACTTAACAAGTGCGTAATGATATTACAAATATAAAGCGATGGGAGCCGAGCTACAGAGTGTATTGGGAATCTAAAGTCTACTAGATGAAATAAAATCGGATTTGACGAGCACATATCGATTAATGACGAATTAAGAAATAAAAGAAATGTGAAAATATGCAAAGAAGGTTACTGTTTTCTCGGGCTATAATTAAAGAGATGAAGGATAATATATGTCTTGGCCACGTTTTATGGTTTAAGGATGGCAAATAGCCAAAGATGGCTGGCTATTGTCGGCCTTTTTGGCCAGCCATCTGGGCCCAAACAAAAAGCAGATCGTCCCGAATGGGGCAACAAGAAGTCATAATGATGAACATAAAAAATTAGAGCTTCATGAGAGAGAGGGGGGGGGGGGTAAAGAGTGAAGTCTTGAATAGATCAGGGTAGAGAAAGTGTGCGCGCAGCTGTGTGGGCCTCCTCTGTCCTCAAGGACAAAGGATTTCAAGTCTAGCGTGCCAACCAATCGGCTAGGACTGCTTTTAGCTAGATGCTCCTTGGCTAGAAGGCAATTTATAATTTACCTCATTGCTAAACAAAACTAATGTTTATTTACCTGTAATCAACAACTGGCATCCGTTAGGCTACCTCATGAGGCTCATTCCTATGTCTTGTAATTTGAATAAAAGGAAACTTAAAAATCTAAAATGACAACATCAAACGCTACAGACGTGGAATATATATTGCAAAGACCTCAAATAAATACATTTCTTATAATTTTTCAAGTTCACAACCCCCTAAAAAGAAAGTGTCCCAGCCCATCCCCCTAAATTCTGAGCTTGACGCGTATATTTTCTTTTTGAAAGGCAAGAAGGACAACAAAAGAGAAATTAATTACCTTTCAAAATGGTTGTTTCCCTCGGAGTGTCTTCAGGGACTTGAGTCCTATAAATCTGTGAGTCAAAGACCGGATCCGAGTCGTTAGAATCTGTTACTTGAATAACAAATGGAACTATGTCAGATAAATTTGGAGACGTTGATGTTGACGCCTTTACCATTAAAATAAATGTGTCCTGAAATGATATTCAAGCGATATTCAATATTAAAAGTCTATAAATTACACTGAGGAGCACAATTTTTAGTCCAAGAATTAGAGTAAATTTATGTGCAGGCACGTAAGGAGAGCTTTTTTTTCGGAGGAGGGGAATAATGAAAAGAAATTTTGATATTTTTAATATGAAGTGACCAGAAATACGGGAAAATTTAGGATTTTGGGAGGCTCATGTCCGAAGTTCTTCCCCCTCCGTACGACCCTTCTTATTTGAATATTTTTTGTGGTGAATTTGAAGGTATCATCTGAATTTCTCCAGAGTCCATAGTTTTTACGCAGAGGTCGCATTTCGTAATTTAAAATTTGAAATACTGGGACACGAAATCATAACATACGTTTGTACTTTCTAATACAACTTTTAATTCTTAATGCTGAAATGTAATCAGGTCTTTTCTATTTCATCTTTCTTTTTTATGGTAGCAAGGTTGTGGTGAAACAACTTGTATTTTTTTTTCTGTCAGGAATACCGAAATCTAAAAAAAAAATCTTAAAAAAAAGATATAAAAAATATGTAAAAAAACTTCAAAAATCTTCACGGTAAAACCCTGAGCGCTATACAAAATTTTATATAATTTTACATTTAAAAAATAAAATTACGTTGGTTGCTTTTCCTAAATAAAAAAAAAACTTCAGTTTTTGAATGGTCAAATATCCTAAAATTTTGCAAAAAGTCTAAAAAGTTGATTAAGATAAGTTAATAGAGATTCATACCATTGCTCTCCCTATAGCTAAATGTGCGTTGAAAAACCATTGAATATTGAAAGATTAAAAATACGCCAATTAAATATTTTATACCGAGCTTAAAAGCTAACTTAAAATATCAAAATACAAAAGCTATATTTAAATTTATTGAATATTGAGTTTATAAATTTATTAAGATTGGTTCTGAGGCTCCCGCCGCAGGAAAAAATGCGTGTAAGGGTAATGATTCAATATTTAAGTGACATAAATCAAATTGGTCAAACGTTCTTGTTCTAGCTCAAGAATTAAACTACTCACAAATGGTTCTAATGAAATTTTAACAATGGATTTGTTTGTAAAAGTTTGCTCTGTAAAAGTTTTCTGTAAAATTTGTAAAAGTTGTTGTTTTCTGTAAAATTTTAGAATTTTTCAAGGTTTCCAAAGTTTTTGTGTGGTATACGAAAACCATATAATACTAACTTAAAAAAATTGTCACACTAAGACCATGGGAAAAGCCCAATAACAGCATTGAGTTTAAAATGAACATTACTATATTTTTCATATGTTCCTAAATATTCAATATTTCTGTTAGTTTTTTTTTAAGGATACCCTGTTCCAATTTTTATTGATAATAATTTTTTTTTTTAATTTTAATTTATTTTTTAATTTAGAATAAAAAAAAATTAGTAAAAAAAGTAAGCGGATGGACATTGAATTTTCAAATTCAACATTAAAAGCTACATTAGGACTATTATATTTATTTTCCAGTGACACTCTTCCAAAATTCGTGAAAGAATTTAAATTAAAAAAAAAGCAAGTGGATGGACAATGCATTGTCAAATTCAATATTAAAAGCTACATTAGGACTATTATATTTAAGTTCTTGAGCGCAGAAAAAAAACCTTCAATTACATGATCATCAGACATAAATATCTGCCCTTCCACCAAATCGTAATCATTTCTAGCGATAAGTTGCAAGATCAGATTTCTGTTTGAAGGGATTCAAACATTTCTAGTGAGGGAGGGAGTTGTTTCCAACTGCGAATAGGCCTTGAACTTACACGCTTAAAAATTTTATATTTTCGTTCGATTTTTCTTGTTTTGGAGGTGGGGTAAATGTTTTCCTTCTATTTTTCGTTTTGGGGAGGTCGTTAGGCACAAGTTCCACGATTTTCCCACCGAGGCTGGCAGACAGGGGAGTGGGGCTTTATGCCCCTTCCCACCACCAAAATTTCAGCTTTTTGTTATGATTCCTTTGTATTTGCAGATGGTTTTCATACAATATGTACATTATTTTTGTTTACTTCTCTTCCCACGTGAATTTCTGGATACGTAAATGACCGCACTACCTCAAATTTTGCAGAGACATGTGGGGGAGCACTTTTCAAAAACCTAACAGCTAAAGAGAGGAGGTAACGCGTAATGACACAAATCAATATCCTTTGTAACAGCATTGTCTTTCCGTCTGTCGCTTTCCCCCTTCATCTTCACATTCTTTCCTTGCTATCAATTTGGTTACCAAGAAGCGAAGTAACAAGTTCGTCCCTCGTTCTAGGACAGCTACCACTCCAATAATTATGTGTCTATGACAACACTACGCCTGAATTAACATAACTTCAAATCTCCGAGATTGTTCCCTAATACCTTTCAGTTTTATTACCCGATAATAGTGTTAGATCAGCTTGAAATCGGGGATGATTCCTTAAGTTTGAGCCGTTTTCGTGAGCAAATCCTATTATTTTGTAAAGGAACATCGAAACGTAACTTTTTGAAAGAAAAGATGATCCATAGTCTTCTAAATGATCAAGGGATCCTCGCGGAGTTCATGTTTTCCATGTTAGATCCCAAGGGATTAAATAACCAAATTTAGCCCTAAAAAGCTTCCCACCTTTTTTACGCTTTAAAACACCCACTAGTTTAAAGATATTCCGTCCCATATCTTTGTCTCAAACCTCAATCACGACTATCAGAAACGTCTTGGGTTTCTATGGCCTCATAGACTAATATATAGGCTGAACTGGATTTCTATAGGCTTTTCAGCTTTTCCGCGCTTTAGTTACCCACTAGTTTAGAGATATGTCGTCATAAAAAACAAACATTCAAACTATATTGAAACACAGCAGTTAGAAACTTTTTGGATTTCTGTAGCCTCATAAGCCAATATATAGGCGGATCCCTCGCATTTATCTTAGAAAGTTCCCATTAATCCATGGATGACAACTGGACTATTAGCATCATCTTGTGAGTTATGGCTTTAGATTATTGTTTATTACTCCTTTTATGAAGTGGAAACGCTGGATGCAGCGGCGGTTCTAGTCCTGAGCAGGAGAGGTAGCTGCCCCCCCCCAGGTTTTCTTACATCTGACATTCAATTCCTTTTCTTTTATATTTTTACAATTCTATGGTATATCTTGACACCCCCAGGATTAAGAGGCTTAAAATCGCTACTGATTGGATGCTCGGAAAAACCACTGGCATAAGAACCATAGTGTCAATATCAGTGCCACTCGTACCTCGTATTCAAAGGATATGTAAACACCTTCAATAATAAGGTGTTTTTTGTCTGCTTTAACCTGGTTTATATTACTTTTGAAGGATAATTTTTGGAATCATAATTTTTTGTCTTTGTGTGGTTATTGGCTGAATGTTTTTGCTAGATGCTTGGAAATATCACTCGCATAAAGACCACACTGCCACTCCATAATATCAATGCTATTCGTATTTTATATTCAAATGATATGCAGAAAAAAAACACACTTCACAATAAGGTTTCTTTGTTTGCTTTAACCTGGCTTATATGGATGTTATTAATTTTGAATGATATTTTTTGGGATCGTGTTTTTTTTTTTGGGGGGGGGGGTCTGAATGGGGCTATTGACTGAATGTTTTTCCCGCTATTTTAATGCTATAGTTTCGTATTTTAAAGATTTTGGTACCACTGGAAGGAGAGAAAGTTGAATTATTAAAAAATGATGGACTGGAATTCCACCGGAAAGGTAGGACCGAGAAATTTAGGATTCAAAATCAATTTCCTATCAAAATGTTTGGTAACTTTCCTTTTTTGTGAGATCGGTATTGAAAGCTCTCTCTCTCTCTCTCTCTCTCTCTCTCTCTCTCTCTCTCTCTCTCTCTCTCTCTCTCTCTCTCTCTCTCTCTCTCTCTCTCTCCTCTCTCTCTCTCTCTCTCTCTCTCTCTCTCTCTCTCTCTCTCTCTCTCTCTCTCTCTCTCTATTCTTTTTTGTTCCACTATCACAGCCTATTGTTCTAGGAATATAATTTTCCTCGCTGTTACTAGACATCTTACCGTATTTAGCTGTCATATTTCTTGATCAGTTGCCAGGTATTTTACCTTACCAGGTGCTCTTTAGTATTATCTTTTTACTTTAATTATTTAAGATAAAAAGTAATAATTACTATTCTTTTAGTTATCGTTTCGTGTTTATTACTAGTTAGCCCAACAAAAAATCTATTTGCTCCCCTTGAAATATATAGTTAAGATTAAAAAAATGTGTATGGCCAAAAGCGACAAAATCCAGTAGAATGGCCAAGAGAGAGATGATACCAATATTGACTTCAGAGTAGAGAAGGGAATAGAAAAAGAAAACAATGCTATAGTGAAAAGCATCAATAAATTAAAACAAATAAAATATTAAAATTGGGCAATAAAGTAAAATTTAGAACACAATAGAGCTAGGACAATATTTTAAAGTCTTCTGCTTCCTTTCTTTTTACGCCTTCGTTTCTTTTTCCACTTTCTTTCTTTTTAAAGCCTTGTTTCCTTTCTTTTAACGCCTTCTTCTTTCTTTTTACGCCTTCTTTCTTTTTAAAGCCTTCTGTTTCCTTTCTTTTAACGCCTTCTTCTTTCTTTTTACGCCTTCTTTCTTTTTAAAGCCTTCTGTTTCCTTTCTTTTTACGCCTTCCTTTCTTTTTACGCCTTCTTTCTTTTTAAAGCCTTCTGTTTCCTTTCTTTTTACGTCTTCCTTTCTTTTTACGCCTTTCTTTCTTTTTACGCCTTTCTTTCTTTTTACGCCTTCCTTTCTTTTTACGCCTTCCTTTCTTTTTACGCCTTCTTTCTTTTTAAAGCCTTTTGTTTCCTTTCTTTTTACGCCTTTCTTTCTTTTTACGCCTTTCTTTCTTTTTACGCCTTCCTTTCTTTTTAAAGCCTTCTGTTTCCTTTCTTTTTCAAAAACAAGAATATTCACCAAATCCAACAAACGTGAAATTTAGGAGTTACATCTAGGTCCATGACTCCCAACACGGGGCGCACGACCCGCCGGTGGGGCATGGGCAGGACGTGCACCGTTTGGCTGACTATATTTTAGTTTTAATTTTGCAAAAAAACATTTTCATGCGGATGATGTCACATTCGTATACATTTCAAGAGCAAAAACAGATGCATGATAGTATTGCAATGACGTCGTACATTCTATAAAAGGTGTTAAAAGACAATATTTTTCTTTGGTATAAAATATGCATAGAAGACGACCCGAAAAAAGTCACCAAGTTATTGCCTTTTAAGCATCCTTCAGGTGAATAGCTGTAGAATATTGAAAAACAAAAATTAAATATCGCAAGGGGGAATTTTAGCAACACCTAGGTGGGACATGGCCCAAAATTGGATGGGAACCAATGCTCTAGGCAGTAACTTCGTCAAAAACGTTTCTAGTTAAAACGTCGCATTTCTCTACAATTTCTAGCATACTATCTTTTATTCTGTTTGCTCTTTTTTTCCAATTTTTTAATTTTTTCTTGTGAAAAGTTTAAACTATTACGGGTTTGTTTTTTTCTTTCTCTAACGTCTTAAAACGCCTTCCTTTTAAAATCCTTTCATGTTAGTTATTTCTTTTAATTAGTAGTAATTATGAAAATAAAAAGGCTGGTGCTTTCCCATTTGCTAAAAGCTCTCTAATAGTGGCATTACAGACTATTTGGCTTGATATGTTTTTTACGGCTTCAGTTTCTTCTACTCCATATTTTAAAAATGGAAGATCAAGGTTTAATAATACTTTTTAAAGAAAAAAATGTCTTGTTAATAATATATGATATAAAAATATTTTTGTGAAGTTTCAGCTTCTTTAATTTCTATCCTTGCAGCCGCCGAAAGATATACTATACGAGGCTAAATGGGATACAATATGAAATCATATGGGGTTGTACTTATCACGGTCTTACTTCGCTTCCTGCACTTACCACTTGTCCCCGCGTGTCCTCTTACCACTTGCCCCATCAATCCCGGTAAGTTTCAGCTAGATCTCAAAAGCTATTCCCAGGACATTGCAGATACAACGTTTTGATAACCTGGCAGCACAAAGTATCTTTTGATTTACCTCGCTACTGAATCCGGAATAAATATATTTGGAAAGTTATTTATATTAGAACCATATTTGAGACTTTCAAGTTTCTTAAGTTTCTATTCATGCAGTTCTTGAAATTAAAGTTGTCCCCAGATGTAAAAAAGCAGTAGAAACCTGCCATTACAAAAAAAAAAAGCAAAAAAGAAGTTAGATGTCAGCAAAAAAGCAAAAAAAAATAAAATTAAAAATAAGTACAGCTGTCAAGTTACATTCTTTTACAAAACTGAATTATTAATACAGCCAAAATCATGATGTAATTTGAAGCAAAATTTTATCCCAAAAAGAACCTTTTTCTATATAGAATAATTTGTGATTTATTATATATTTTGTTTAAGTAAAATAAAGAAAAATAAACATTTCTTCAAGGAGACTCCTTTGGTCAAAAAAAATTTGTGTGGAAGAAAAGAAGGAGCTTTCTACTTTCAAAAATTGAACAGTCTGGGGACATTGTTCGATTTAATCCTAAAGTAGCCAACTGGGACACACGTTCTGTAGGACGACAATCTTGTCCTGCAAAAACCGGTTAAAACATCAAGCTTTCTAACACTGTTATTCCTTTGATGAAATAAATTATTCCGTTTCGACATTATACATCGATGATACTTCAATTATACTTTAAATGGGTTTTATCAGTAAGGGGGAATTTTATGCCGCTTGGGGGGGGGGAAGAAAGTATTTAGGAAGGGTTAAGGTACGGAGTGGTCTTTTCACTTGTCCGATGTGCGGGGAGTCTCAAGATTTAGAACCTTTTATGTTTTATTGTGAAGAACTGAAGGTACTTAGAAGGGAAATTTTTGGGAGGTATGTCATTTTATGAGTGTGGGGAGGAGACAGGAAGGATTTTCTATCGTAGTGTTATTTTCAAATGTGTTTGAACTTATTATGTTTTATGTGTTTTGTTGTATTTGTAATATCCATGGCCCATGGGGCTTTTGTGAGAAATATATCTATTGTATATCGACAACACGCAATATTGCCGATATACAATATTTAGAAACGTAAGTGTAATAAAATAAGAAATAAATTTGTTATTTAAATTAGTCGCAAACAGCAATATATTAAGGAAAACGCGTAAAATTAAGAACATGGATTAGATTCAAGCTTGTGAGGAAGAATTTACTGAGATAAATACAAATAATTGAAAATAATTGGGAATCATAGAAACCTGGAGATTTTTGGGAAAAAATGTCGTTCTCCAAAACGAAAACCTCCACAATGATTTTGGAAAAAAAATCATTCCAGTAATACGGTGTTTATACATATGTCAAATAATATGATTCCCGGTTGTTTAACGGCGTGAAGCATATTCCTTCGCAGAGTGTGGGGGACACCATGAAGCGCGTATTGTTTGTCAAGATGGGTCTAACTATTATTAAGGATACAGACATAGTTAATTTAGCAATTTAGAGTTGGATCACATAATGCTCAAAGACCAGATAAAGCTGCCCCTGTTCTCGTCCACTTTCAATCAAAAGAAATAAATCGCCATGTGTTTAAAGCAAAGAAGCAGCTTAGTGTCTCAGGCTTATTTGTAGCTGAGAACCTTACGAAACGTAACCGCGATGTTCTGAGCACTTCAAGAGATAAGTTTGGGAATCGCAGTTTGTGGTCTGCTCAAGGCCGTATTTTTGTGCGCGAGGCTGAGAGTGCTCCGATCAGACGTAATCTGGTCGATTGATGACCATTTATAGTTTTTTTTGTTTGTTTTTTTGTAGCTTACTTTTTCTCACTTATCCTTGTCTCTATTATATTACTTTTTACTTTGTTTTCCTTTTTTCCTCTCCACTATTCCTTATTTCAGATTCAGTTATTTCGGCTTTGCTTTTTTGTTTTTAGTACTATTCTAAGCTGAGAGGAGGGGAGGGGGGTACGTGATGAATCCTAGTTTGACGGTAATTTGAATTTGTTTGACTTTAGCTCCGGTAACATCCTCTCCTTGGGTGAGGGACTACTTCAGCTTCAAAATAATCCAATTGATGTTCTTAGTTTAATAAATAATTCAATAGGTCAGTATAATAAATATACATCAAATCCCCATTCTTCAGCTGTTAGTAAGTATATTTCGAATTTAGTCGAAGTTTCCAAATGAAGTGGTCGTTTTTCTGTGCTTCAGCTAAATGTTCAAGGTATTTTCTCTTCATTTGATAAGTTAAAACAAATAGCACGTAGTGACCACCCCGATTTTATTGGTCTTTGTGAGACCTTCCTCAATTCGAAAACTGAATCTCTATTGCATATCCATGGGTATAAGATGGAGTATTTGAACCGTAGTAGGATGGCTAAAGGTGGCCTTGTTGTTTATGTTTCGGATTATCTTCAGTACTCGGTAAGACATGACCTGTCAAGAAATGAAGAAGGGATTTTCGAATCCATGTTTATTGAGATTAAAACCCAAACTAAACCCCTGATTGTTGGTAATATATACCGGTTTCGTAGTGGGTCTATTCCCTCTTTCCTTCAGATTCTTGATGAGGCTTTGGAAGCAATCCAGCAACATTCATGTGAACCCGTCATTATGGGTAACTTCAATATTAATTTGTGTGACCGGAGGTCATCTTCTTCCTTGGATTTTCTCTCAGATATGCTTGCTTGTGGCATATTACCTTCAGCATGTATTCCAACTCGCATACCTGATACTACTGCTTCTTTGCTTGATAATGTTTTTTCATCGTTGACTTTGGTGAAAAATTCTGTATTGATGAGTGATATCTCAGACCATTTACCTGTTTTTCCGTACAAGATTCGATTTTTTTAATTATATACATCCCTTGACTCTGGTCTGATACCTGCAGCTCTTTTTCTCGATGTACGAAAAGCATTTGATTCAATAACACACAAGATTCTTTTTTGAAAACTATCCCATATTAGAACACGAGGGAGTACTTATTCTTGGTTTCTATCATATTTATCTGGTCAAGTTATCTCGGTTGATTCTCTCTTTCCAACCCGTCTGAAATAGAGTTTGGTGTTTCACAAGGATCTGTGATGGGCCCGATACTCTTTTTAATATATGTTAATGTCCTAATAAATGCGGTTAAAAATCTAAAACCTAGAACTTGCTGTCCTCTTTGTATATCTGCAACTGTCAATAATTGTGACAAGAGTTCGTCCTTCTCTGATACCCTTATAGCTTTTGCGGATGACAGTACTCTTGGCACAGCCGGTAGGACTGAGTCTGAACTCCGCTTAAATATGATTGCCCTTTTTGAAAGAGTTACTCAGTAATTTGATGTTAATTATCTTGCTAATGATGTTAATTATCTTGCCTAAATGTTGGAAAGTCATGTTTTCTTATTTTCTCAAGAGTTTCAAGGGCTTGCTCTGGTTTAAATTAAATACATGCATCGAGGGATTCCCTTAATAGGTCTAAGGACCTTAATAGGTCCCTCGTTGCGTTCGATTCCTAGGCGTCTTGCTTGATAAAAATCTCTCCTTCAAGCCTCATTTTGACCTAATTAAAATGAAAGTCTCCAAAAGCCTCGGGATCCATAAAAAATTGAAACACATTTTTCCAGGGTCAATACTTAGACTCCTATTCTACAGCCTAGTTCAGCCTTAGGTTTCATACTGTTCTTTTATCTGGATGTCAACTTTTCCCTCATCACTGAAGCCGCTTTCAAAACTATATGATAAAGCAAGAATTCGTAAACAGGATACTAACTGTTCCCTACTTAAACCCTTTCTTGACTTGAGATCTCTCTGTTTTCTGTCTTGTGCTTCAGTAATTTTTTGAGGTTGCATGGCCAGCTTCCTGCTGCCCTATGCAATAATAAATTTTTATTTCCGAGCAATCGACTTATTTTTTCAACGCTTCTAATAATTTACAGATACCTTATACTCCGTCAATACGGTCTGACTTTAACCCTCTGATAGCCTGTAATATGATTTGGAACACTCCCCCGGAATCTGCGCAGGGCTGCCACTCGTTTGGTATCTTCAAAATGTTCGTTAGAGATTTTCTTGCAAATAATTAATTTTTTTCCCGGTTCTCCAATGAGTTGATGTCTCTGGATTGGTTATGTAATTCATTTGTGTGTGTGGATTCATGTATTACTCCCTTTGCCTAGCTTCGATTTGTTTCTTTTATATTTTTTTTGTGGGGGGGGGGAGATATTGTTTGGTTTGGTGATGTGAATTTATTATTTTAAAAATGTTGGATGAATGTATTTGTTTTATTTTTTTTAGTTTTGTTTTTCTCTTGTTTTTTCCTGGCCACAGAGCCTTACGGGGGAGAATATATTGAAGCATTTGTTATTTTTATGTGTAATTTATCGCTGATTTTGGTATTCACTGATACTCATTGAAGCAAATAACAGGCATCTAACTTTCATAAAATGTCTTACTTCGATTTGATATTGGATGGCAACATTATTTATGTAGAATAGATAAATTTCTGAAACTTTTAGAGCGTGCATTTATTAACTTGTACTTCTTAAATTGACGTAGATTGTAAGTCACACTACCGTTATATAAGCCAAAAATAATTTTCTTAGTTAAATCTATTGTTTTGTCAATGTATAGTTTTTTTTTTTTTTTTTTTTTTTTTTTTTTTTTTTTTTTTTTTTTTTTTTTTTTTTTTTTTTTTTTTTTTTTTGGTACTTACTTACTTACGGGAAATGGAAGAAAAGGTGTACACACCACGGACTGAGTTCCAAGCATCGTCCCGTTTTAGAGCACTCTCTATTAAATCTCTTTCTCATGAGGCAATATTGGTTTCTAGGCAAACAATATTCGCTCCTTGCTCTCAAAGTCAATTTTTATTCTAGTAAATTAATTAGGGAAGAAATGTTTCCCCATATAGACCCACCTGCTTTTCCGTGTCAAGTGATCGTAAAAGAGTAATCTCTCCCTTCTCATTAATGGAAAACATCTCCTCGTTTCCCGAGTCGGGATCGACTTCAATATCCCGTTTTATGGAACGTTTGTAGCCAGTCGTTGATACAATACTGAACTGAACTGGACCAGAAATTTCTTCTAGAAGTCTAGCACTAGTAATAAGACAGCCTGGAAGCAAAAGTACTGTCATACATTGAAAATAAAAATTGTTTCTTCTCAAGAGTGACTGTTAAACTAATGTTGTATTTTTTTTTTTTTTGGGGGGGGGGGTCTCTAATAAATCTCTTTCTCTCTCTAATAGAGCAACGATGTAATTTCTATAGAGGAATATAATGTAATATTTTAGAAGCACAATTATTTATTGGTTTAATCAGCCTATGTGGGAATAGATTTTAGAAAGTAAAAAGTAAAATTTTTGGTTGTAAGCTTGGCTATGTTGCTTTAGGAAAAGCACTCTCATTCTTGGGGGGGGGGGAAATCTTCTCTAAAGTGGCAATTAAACTGATGGTTTTTTTCTGGGGGGGGAGGTTCAGTAAAGGTCTTTTTCTTTCTAATAAGAGTGACTGCGATGCAACTTCTATAGAGGAATGTAAGATTTTAGAAAGACGATGAATGATCAGTTTAATAAGCGTCTACATTAATAAATTTAGATGTGGAAGTCAAGTATTTGGTCGCAAATTTGGCAATGTCGCCTTAGAATTACAGGGATTTTGGCCAAAAAAAATAGTTAATACTGTTTCCTATACTTGAAGAACATACCTGGACCATATTTAATTGACAGACTTTTGCCCAAAAGTTTTGCCGTACCAAGCCAAAATTTAGCTGTTTTACGTTGAATAGGCGCAACACTGTCTTCAGTGTTGCGAAATAAATTTGTCCCCAAATCTCTCAAGTGTCAGACCCTAATCAGATTAGATTTTTTTCAGACGTTAAGCCCCAGCAATTAGAGAGCCTGGAAGGGATTACAGGCTACTGTCATTCTTCAGAAAAAGTTGTCCAATTTTGCCACGACGCAAATTCTAGATTCTGGAGAGGTAGCAGAAAGAGTCATTAAATAATATTGAAGACAGTTAAACCGCTAGAATATACAGCATAAAGGATAAGTTTTCTAATTAACTCACCAATGAGATAGCTAAGAGAAATACATTTATAGTCAGAATTTCATCCTGAATCCAAATATAACATTCATTTGCGTCGGAAATAAAGTTTACCCTCCCCCCCCCCCATCGATGTGCAAGTATATACCCTGAGTTATATATACGTACTGAATTTTCCATTATTTTGACCACCGCAAAATCAATTTAAAGAAGAGAGTGACTTACGGAGAATTCAGTGCATATGTAAGTTTGTTTTTGAATGGAGGTTGCTGGTGAGTAAGTTTTAAAAGGGAAGACAATTGTTATCGTCTCTGCTCTGAGAAAAAAAAATAAATAAATAAAGCACACCAATGATTTCTTCCGAAGACAGTGAGGGATCTCAGCACATATGAAACAACCTGAGCAAAGACTTTTTTTTTTTTTTTTTTTTTTTTTTGTTAGGAGCAAAAACTCTTTGTTTGTAGCCGTATTGACATATCGAGGGCGCTCCATATTGACATTTTGTAGCCATATTGACATATCGACAGCGTCCCTAGGTGGTGGATAGGGGAACGCCCTGCAGATATGTAGGGTACCTCATGGGTAGTGAGGCGCGGACCAAGGGGGGACCCAGCCTCTGGGGGTCTTGAGACATAGCTGGAGCACCCTCGTCTGGGGGCCTTAAATTCAGACGGAGGAGGAGGATGATCCCTCTAATGTGCACTGGGCAGGGCCCATCGGCGTATGGATATGTCCCGTCAGTCACAAACCTTCCCCCAGCAATGGGTTAAGTTGCTGGTGTTGCAGGACACCAAAAGGGCGCACTATCGGTAATAGATACAGTCGGCCCCTGCTAGGGATAGAGAGGAGTGGCTTACCGCTGTCCCAAAGCCAGCCAAGAAACCCCTTCTTTAATTTTAATGATGAATATGAATAAGAGAAAAAATATAAGAACCAGTGCTACCGCGTCCGGGGTAACCGACGATAATGCGTTAAGAGCTACCACGTCCGGGGCAGCCGACGACTCAACGACCGTGAATCGTGCGAATATATCTACGTTGACAACTCCAACCCTGTAGGCTATTGTTTCTCCAAAAATAACTATGTCAACAGGTACCCTCAACACTAGAACCCCCGCTAAACAAGGAAAAATAGACCTACTCCTAAGAGAGATAAAACGGTACAGGTGGTACGTTATTGGTCTCGCCGAAACCCATCTTCCAGTCACTGGTGAAGAGAAACATCGAGATGTCACCCTTCTACTTTCGGGACGTAATGATGGGAAACATCGACAAGGTGTAGGTTTCCTACTGTCTAATAAAGCCAGAAAATCCTTAATCTCCGTAACCCCCCTCACGGAACGGATCATCATGATCCGCCTGAAAGGTTCACCCACCAGCCTCACAATTATCCAAGTATACGCTCCGGATTCCAGAAGAGACGACGAAGAGTCTCAAAACTTCTATCTCCAGCTTCAAAGTCTAGTTGATTCTGTCCCTAAAAAGGACATAATCTTTGTCATTGGTGACTTCAACGCCATCGTTGGAAACAATCACACAGGACACGAAGATGTAATGGGTAAATTTGGACATGGAAAAATGAACAGAAGAGGAGAACGCCTTATCGAATTCTGCAGAGACAGCGATTTAGTCATTACAAACACACTGTTCAAGCACAGACCTCGCCATAGGACATCCTGGACCTCAGCGGATGGAAAAGCTAAAAACTTAATAGACTACATCCTCGTGTCTAGACGTTGGAAAACGTCCGTCCTAAGCACGGTCACGCTAGCTGGTGGCGACTTTGACAGCGACCACTCGCTTGTCATGTCTAGGTTCAAAACAAGACTTAAAATAGCATCAAAGTTGTCCAAGAAAACCCCTAAATTTCGAGTAGGTCTACTGAAAGACGAGAACACACGTATGACCTATATCACCATTCTATCCGAAAAAATTTCGGAGCTCACGTCGAGCTCTCCACCTATCCTGTCTACGGAAGATCAACAACCTGGTGACTAGCAGCACAAATATCATATGTGATGTCGCTCATTCCACACTGGGCACCCAGAAAACCAATCAGAAACCTTGGATAACAGACGAGATCATCTCCCTCTGCGACGAAAAGCGCCAACTCACGAACAAGCAAGATAAAGAAAGTAGGGACCGATACAAGCAACTCAAACGAGCTGTAGAGAAAACCATCAGACGTGCTCATCGTGCTTTTATGAAAGAAAAGTGTGATCAATGTGCATCAGCCTTCAAGAAAGGAGACCCCCACTACATGTATAGAAGAGTGCGGGAATTGGCCAATAAGAAGGCCATCAAAGCGTGTTCCCTTCTCGACAAACATGGAAACCAAATACAATCCACAGACGGAATCCACTCTCGATGGAAAAACCATTTTAAAAATAAAATGAATTTGGCCATCCACCCAGACCCAACAATTCTCGACACTTTCCCCATAACCTCTACAGACCCAAGTCCTCCCCCTCTTCACTCTGAAATAGAAGCAGCTATCAGAGACTTGAGAACAAACAAAGCTGTCGGCCCCGATGGAATCCAGCCCGAACTACTGAAAGTAAACTGCAAACCACTCCTTGACCTTTACCACAAAATTGCAACAGCTGCTTGGGAAAAATGTCACTTCCCCTCACCCTGGTGCGAAGCCACGATAATCCCCCTGCACAAGAAAGGCTCTAAAGCTGTCTGCGACAACTACCGCCCAATAAGTCTTACCAGCCACGCAGCAAAAATCCTCACAAGAGTCATGCTCGGGCTTATACGAGCCATTTCCTCAATGGTCATTCCGGAATACCAAGCCGGCTTCCGACCTAATAGATCAACAATTGATCAGATATTCACTGTTCGGCAGATCATGGAAAAGTATAGCGAACTTGGCCGCAGCATCTACCACCTTTTCATAGACTTTAAACAAGCTTTCGATCTGATATGGAGAGAAGGTCTATGGCACATCCTTCTTCACTTTGGCATCCCATCCAACCTGATCCCGCTGATCAAAGACATGTATAAGAAGTTCAGAAGCCGCGTCATGACTGGAGAAGGACTTACCGAGAGCTTCAAAACCTCTACCGGAGTGCTTCAAGGTTGCCTAATATCACCGGAGCTGTTCAATCTCTTCCTATCTGCAGCCCTTTCACTCACAGACAACTCACCCGGCGCCCTTGTCGCAGGAGTGGTGATAGACAAACTAGCATATGCTGATGACATAGACCTAATAGCCGAGTCCCTTCAAGATCTACAATCCCAGGCTAACAGCGTTCACTCGTCTACCAACCTCTTAGGGATGGCCATCAAGACCTCAAAAACGAAAGCCATGCGCTGCGGACGCAAGCTCGATTCACAGGTAAATCTCAGCCTTCAGCTTGGTGGAGATACCATTGAGTGGGTGGAAGACTTCACCTACCTTGGGAGCTTACTTACTTCTGATAACAACAAACTCAAAGACATCAAGAGACGCCTGACACTTGCGAACTCCAGTTTTAAAGCTCTGATGTCCATATGGAGGAATAAGAACTTAACAAACAATTCTCAAAACGAGACTCTTCTACTCTCTCATTATTCCGATCGCCATCTATGCCTGTGAATCCTGGACGCTTAAAACAGACGATCAATGTCGCCTAGCTGCCTTTGAAACCAAATCCCTACGACGCATCGCTGGTATCACCTACCACGACAGAATCTCCAACTCCAAGCTTCTCCATAATCTTGAAGTCAAATTTACAATGCTGGACAAAATAAAACTATAACAACTCAAATGGCTTGGACATACCCAACGCATGGCTAGCACTCGTCTCCCTAAGATAACCTTCGATGGACGAGTACACGGTTTTTACCCCAGAGGTCACCCTCCGAAGAGATGGAAAGAAAACTTCCCACCCTACAACCTGCCACAACTCCCCCGCCTGGCCGACAACAGAAGCACCTACAGGAGGCATATCAATGAACTGGTTAAAGAAGAGGCCCCAAAACGACCTTCAAGGACGGATGGGACATACGACAAGTAAGTCATTGACATATATTTAGGGCTAAGAAATCTTCGAAGACCCTAAAATGGATTTTCAATAAGGAAAAATAATATTTCCCTTGTGTGCAGCAAAATTAATTCAAAACTTCTAAGGAAGAAGAGGAAATTTTAACTTTTGAGCAGAAATATAATCCTTCAGTAGTAAATTGATTTTTTTTATAACACATGAAAGATTATTCTTCGAATTTTAGTTTGGCTAATTATTATAATATATTATTTGAAATACTTTTTATTTTTAGACCTTTACTGTCTATACCGATAAACAGCTGCCGGTATGAACATAAAAGCATAAGCCCTTTTTTTTAACCCTAGGCCACAGTATTTAATAATTTAATGCACGTTAAAAAAAAAAATGAAAAAAAAACCTGTAAAATGAGGAAGAATCGTCAGTTGAAGCTTATTCAAGAATGCTAACGATTATTTCGATATTATTATTTTCAATAATAGTGAAAGTTTATTTCGAAAACAAATACATGGAATTTTCCAGAAAGAGCCTGAATTCCAACAAAATGGTGCCATATCAAAATGGAAATTACACCATTGGACGCAGAATAGCAGAAAACCCTATTAAGGAGGATCAAACTCCTCCAACTTCAGCAACAAGGAAAATCGCTTTTTTCATTTTTCCAGTCACCGCTAGTGGAACACAAAACATCATAGAGAGGTGTTTGATGGCTAATTTGAAAGGAAATTACTATTTCTCGGTCCTTTTTGTAAGTAAAAAACGGTTTTTGACAAGAACTGCATCTTCATAGACAAGATGATATAACACACGCATATTTTTACGAGAAATCAGTACAAAGGAAGAAAGGGGGGGGGGGAGATTCCCACTGAGAAACTGAGATTGGTTCCAAGTGATTACTTTACCGGATGTTAAGCAATGTCCTCGCCAGATTCCTCCTCGATATCCCGGTTCTGATTCGATTCTCGGTTCCGAGAATACTTATTGTGGTTTTGATAATAATTATTTGATTAATTTGATTAATTAGTTTGTTAAAATCTATTTATTAAAGAAAGCATATTCCTATTGAACTGATATAGTTTTGCAAAAATTATATTCGATCCCTATTGACAATAATATTGACAATGTTTTTGTTGAATAAAGATGTCTTCCAAAAATAGAAATCTCCTCGTGAAGTTGAGCTTTTAAAATTGAGCAACTTGTAAGGGATTTTTTGTTTGCAGAAAAAAGAAAGCAAGGGAAGTGTTTCTTTTTCTATTTAGCTTTGGCAAGAATTCTAGATAGGAATATGAGATTTTAGAAAGGCAGCTGAAGGATTGGTTCAGTAATGGTTTAGACAGCGAAAGCGCTGAAACAGAAAGTGTGTTTTCATTAAGACTTCGCTAGATGGACATCAAATTACGCAAAAGACAGGAGAAAATATCGAAACCTATAAAGACTGCTTATTTTTCTCCCACAAGTTCTCCTTCTTTTTGTTAAGTTTAGCAGTTCTTTTTTTTACAGTTTCTTCATAAAATTTACGTAAATTTAGGGCAGCCTCTCAACGAATTTATATTTTCACCTTTTGAGTTTTTTTTTTCTATAAAGCAAAGGCTCATACTTGGGAGCAAGGCAGCATCAAGGGGGGTAGGGGGATTGAGCCCCCTTTCAAAATTTTGTCTGATTCGTAAAAACGTAACAAAAATGCATACAAACAAATTTTCATGCGTTTTTTTTGTACCCCCCACCCGAAAAAAATCACATACGGCCTTGCATGGGGGGGGTGGCTTTTTCCCTTCCAATAAAATAAAAATACACGGGGTGTATAGAACACAGTAGGCTTACATAAAATAAGTATAACATTTTCCTAGACAAATTGTAAAACGATAAACGATTGGAAAGAGGTTGAAATTGGAAAGGAGATTGAAAAAGAGTTTCAAAGTTCTTAGCCTTTTTTATAGGTAAAAGCAGTAAAAAAAATCCAAGATATAGCCAAAAGTAAGGGCGTAGCTAGTAATTTTTCTCAAGGTTTGCAAGTAGGCGACAGGGGAGATAAGGGTAAAATAGGGGTTGATGTACTGATTCAGTCAAAACTGGCTTTGCATTAGTATTCAAAATTTTTCTGTAAAGAAGGGGAGGGGGTTTGCACGTTTTCCAGAGGAGCAAGATCCCCCACCCCTGTACATATGTCCATAACAAGAAGCGTTATTAGCCTTAGCCTTATCTGAATTAGCCTTACTGTATCTTTGCCTCTCACAGAGACAATCTGACTTGGCTTTACTCTTATTAGGTTTCCAGTCTTTTACCACTTTAACTAAATTTATGACTATGACCAGACCGGCCTCGGTCTCTGCGACTTCAAAGCCACACGTGGTTCTTTAGAACTTCGGGATATAAAATAAGAAAACTTAGATACATTTCATAGAGTAATCAAAATTCTGAACTTTATAAAAGCGGATTCTATATAAAGGCAGTCGTGTAAAAGTTCTAGTGCCTTTTTAATGTAGACAAAAAGATTGTGCAACAGCGTAGTGGCGTTCGCTATACCAAACCCGTTATCTTCTCAGTTTGTAATTTATCTCATGTGTGCTTGAGGGCGTAATTTACCAAAATATAATTTGAAATGATTTTAAAAAGGTATAATAATGGATAAAAACATGATAACCTGATTGGTAGAACCTGGGTATTATAAAGTCCGAATTTCACTGTTTTATATTTTTCTTTTAGTCTAAGATATTCCTTTGGCTTTATGTGGGTCCATCAGGGGGGGGGGGAGGGGATGTCAAAATTTCTGCCAGTGTTAATTAAGAGGGGCACCAAAAAAAGCAAGGGGGAGCTGGTTGTCCTTCGAACACTCTCCAACGTCTCCCTCAACATTTAAACTTTAGCCTAAAGAGTGAGGGGGGGGGGGGCAGCCTCCCTTCTATTACAGAAATCCAAGTATATTCAGTAAAGCAAATACGCCTAAATAAATCCTTATTTCAAAGCATTGTTATTCAGAAGTTATTATTAATTTAACATTAATCTATTATTTAATTATTATCAATTTATTAATCTACTTATATTTAAAGAGCATAAAAAAAGAATCAAGTAGTATGTTCACCATGTCCTTATGTCAGCCATAGTCTGCTATATACGTTGACCACATTTTTGTTTTATTTAGTTACTACAGTTCTGTTTTTCGACAACTTTAACCCACCCCCTCGCCTTTAGCCCTGTTCTCCTTGAAATAAATCTCTCTCTCTCTCTCTCTCTCTCTCTCTCTCTCTCTCTCTCTCTCTCTCTCTCTCTCTCTCTCTCTCCTCTCTCTCTCTCTCTCTCTCTCTCTCTCTCTCTCTCTCTCTCTCTCTCTCTCTATATATATATATATATATATATATATATATATATATATATATATATATATATATATATATATATATATATATATATATATATATATATATATATATATATATATATTATATATATATATATATATATATATATATAATATATATATATATATATATATATATATATATTATATATATATATATATATATATATATATATATATATATATATATATATATATATATATATATATATATTATATATATATATATATATATATATATATATATGTGTGTGTGTGTGCTTGAGAGAAATCTGAAGTGCAACCATCCCAAGGATTACTAAAAATAGCTGAATTATTTTAGATCGCTGTCTCACCAATAGGGGAAGACTCCAAAACAAAATATCTTGTATTAAGAGACACCAATTTGGGAGGCTTGTCTCCTATTCCCATTATGATAACAGTAACAGGAACGTCCGAACTTAAGGGGTCGTCTCCTTTGTCTTCCGCACGCACAAAGAACTGATATACTTCATTTTCTGAAATAAACGAATAGATGAATAGAATAAAATAAAAATAAAATGAAATAAAAGAATAGATGAGGTTAAGATGAAAGTGAATGAAAATTAAGCAAGAGTAAAAACTAACCTGGCAAATAAAATTTCTTGAAATAGACCTATTCCATTTTTTAATGACATTTGGTTTTGAAGCATCAATATGAAGCATTGCACTGAAATTTGAGAACTAACTTTATTTTTTACACTATTAGGGCTAAGAATGTGAATAAGCTTAGCCCTAGTGTCAGAGAATTGCATATTAATCAATTTAAACTGCACGGAAAGTATACCTTCGAAACAGATTGAACTCGAATAAGAATAAATTTATAATTTTTGGAAAAACTATATTTTTTATCTATTTATTGAGTTTTAATTGTATTAACTGGCTTTTAATAACTATTTTGGATCATTGAATTTCCAATTTTTCATAGCTTTTAAAAATATATATATAGTTCTTTAGACTTGTACGTAAGCAATTTACACAATCCGATTTCATTTTTAGGGTCCTTTATAGATTAAACAGGGTCGTATCCAGAACTTTGGTTCGGGGAGCGTAATTTATTTTCGGAGGACGGGGGGGGGGGAGGGAACAAAAAACTAAAAAATGCATCAAAAATTTGTTTATTTGCATTTTGAATCGTAGTGTTATTGAGTGTTTACTCATGTTTTATTTATTGGTACACAGTTTCACCCCTAGCCCCTTATACCATATATTTGTCGTTCTTATTTTTATCTTGATAGCAGCACACCCTCGAAAGCAAGGCCGTATGCAGGAGAGGTGGGGGGTGCCAGGTTTGCACCATCCCTCCCCGAAATTTTTGTCCAACTCGTAAAAATGTAACGAAAACGAATATAAACACATTTTTTGTACGTTTTTTTTAAACTTTTCTGTAAGTCCCCCCCCCCCGAACAAAAATTCTGGTATTCCCTTGATTGTAAGCAATGCTTTTTGGTGGTCAATAAAACGATTTTGTTTATAGCTATTTTTCGAAAATCAATTGTTGGCACTAAAAAAAAAAAAAAAAATCTAAAAAAAATCTAAAAACATCAAAAGCGTATCTCTACAGATAAAATAACACATTACACTTTCATTTCTATATCACGTGCTGTTCCTCAGGAAAAGGAATCCAAGGCCCCCCTTCAAATGGTAAGCGTTAAAGCGAGCTTACCGCTTTGTTTCTACCAAACCTCTCCCCGAGACCATGATTTTTTAACGCCATCTATATTTGAAGCAACATTATTATGGGAATACCAACCTCTCACCTTTTGGAGATTTCAACTTACATTGCCATTTACTCCCATATCAATAATAGATATGATGTTCCTTTTCCTTAATAAGCATCAAAACTCGAATGCAGTGTTAAGGGCATAATAAATTCAGTTAAAATTTCAGCTCAGAAGAGAAAGTATACAAAAGTATATTCGTTAGACGAAAGTATAATCAACATGACAACATTTTCGTCATAGAATACCGTATTTTATCTTTTTCCATAGGTATAATCAAGGATAGTATCGGGTTAGTATTGCCCATTGGTCTTAAGTGACACATTTGTATTTTCGAAAAAGGACTGACTTGCAGGGGTGTTAGATCGCGTGAAGTTTAAGGTAGGGTTGTCTAAGGCAATAAAAAATAGTTCTTACACTACCTAACAAAAACAAAATGAAAAAAAGGGCGAAGATTTCGGAAGCAAAACAGTTGCCATTCTGGCTATTTTAAACGCACATATTTTTGGAAATTAATGTTGAGCTTGAGGTAAAAAAAAAGATCGGTCGATATAACTTTTAAAAGATTCACCATTTAAGGATTTAGTAGATTTTAAAACACGAGATGTGCGTTTCAGGAGATAATTATCATTTATGATAATTAATTACTTGATACTTTTTACATAAAAAAAAAAATAAAAAAAAAAAAAAAAAAAAAAAAAAAAAAAAAAAAAAAAATTGTATTATAAATGCAGGACGGACTAAAGTGTTAGTCTCTTTTGATTTGTCTTCAAATCACTTTTGACTCTTAAGAAAGGCATTAGCCTTCTATCAAATGAGCCCCATCTGAAGTTTATGCGACTACCCATTCCATAAAACCTTATATACCCCAGTGACATAACTTACAACCCTTGTCCCAGGGATCTTAGAGGTTGTGTCATCGCTGATGGCATTATTATGTGTTCTTTGGACCATTTTTGACAAAATGACCATCTCAAAATTTCTTTTTGAATGCATCTAAAGAAAAGAAGACGTGGGTAGAGGGGGTGACTGGTTTGCCTCTGGCCACTTCTGACTCTTAAAAACGGCACTAGAACTTCTGATTTTCAATCCAGTGAGCCCCCTCCAAAGTTTATAAAACCAACCCTTCCATAGATATCTTATATGTTAATAATGGGGAACTAGCATAACTCGTAGCCCTTGCCCTGAAAGTTTTTTTTCAAAACTATATATATGTATTTTCAAAACACTTTTTACATTCAAAAAAAAAAAAAAAAATTGTATTATAAATGCAGGACGGACTAAATTGTTATTCTCTTTTGATTTTTTTGAGCATATAAAGGGTTGAAATTGTAGTTGTTAGTCATTTTAGGATGAAAGTAATAACAGATAATAATAACTAATGGTAATCAGCTTCTGGATCAGACCCAAAATCGAATGATCTCAAATCAACTCAAATTATTTTATTGTCAAACGCCTTACATGGTCATGTCAATCAGTGACAGTTTTTTTCATGATAAAAGATAAGGTACTAACACATAAAAATCGCAGACATAGCCATCGTCCTACAAATTTATATGTTGACTCGAAATAAAATACGGGTAAAATTCCAAAAGTGGTCTGAGTTGCAGATTTATAAAGTCAACATTCTTGAATCAGGATCAAAGACTACTGCAGCAGCTCTAACTTAAAGTAGCAGCTGCAACAGTGTCAGCTGCAACAGCTGAATAGTAGCAGAAATTAATATAAAAGCAGTAACAAAACTGTAACAGCTTTAGAAATTGCACTTAGTTTTTAGTCGTCACTGAAAGTTTTCCGAAGTAACGTTTCAACATAACGCTCTAACGTTATTACTACCTTTTAAAATAGTTTTAAGTGGTGAAAATCACAAAAAAAACTCAAATTCAAAGCCTACCCTTAGCCCCAGGGCTGTATCCAGGGAAGGGTACCTGGCTTGAAACCCCTCCCCCCCCCCCCCTAAATTTTTGACCGACTCATACGAAAGTAACAAAAATACATGCAAACAAAATTTCGTAGCGTTTTGTAGTTTTTTTAACCCCCTCCCAGAACGAAAAATCCTGAATACGACTCTGTCTAGCCCTAAAAATCTTATGATATTTACGTTCTTCTGTTAATGAACAATATTTTTATATAATGAGTCTTTTTTGTGTCATTCATTATTTACAATATATTATTCTTAAAAATTCCTAATTCTCTGAATATTAGACTGATGTGTGTACAGTATGACAATATTCTATATGCTTATTGGCCGTGTTATATTTCTTTGACGAGAATAAGAGTTTCGCAATATGAGCTCGTGAGCATTTGTTTTGGAATAAACCATTCATTAATTAAAAGAAAAATACAAATACGACTGATCGTGCATGGGCGACTTCCAAAAATGATGGGTAGCTTTGGGACCAAAATTGATCAAAAGGAATGTGTGAGATTTCTCAATTTTTGTTTAATTAAACTATATAATTAATATAGTTTAATTAATTAAAATATAACTTGTTATTTTTAATGACCAAAGGTCTTGGGTTCTTTATTTATTTCAATTCAATTAATTCAAAGCAGTTTAAATTTCCATGAGATAATATTTAATTTTGGAACAATATAAAATTAGAAAATATTTAATTTCTAATATGAACTACTTTTTTTACATCTTTTTTGAAACCCATCGAGAATACATTTCTACATCATTTTGCAAACACTAAGGTAACTTTTAAGGGACGTGCTAAAAGCATAATATAAAAGATATAATTACACTAGCAGCAATGAAAATCATTAAATAATGATTTAGCACTTTTAGAAGAAATTGCTTTAGAGCGTTCATTAATACTTTTGTTCTAGAAAGGCAAAAGAACCAATCTGGAACTATCAAGAAGAAAGTATTAAAAGATAAGTTAAAATTGGAGATATTTAAAAGAATAAAGATATTCATAGGAGTAAAATAGATTTCCATGAGATAAATAGATAGTTTATTGAAGTTCCATAAAGTAATACAAAGGATGCATAGTAAACTACGAAACAAGAAAAGCTTAATAAGCTTAAGAAAACTTAATAAGAAAAACAAAGCAAAAGGGAAGCTGCATAAGAGTAATAAAAACGACAAAATATTCCAAAAACCACACATAGCTTGCATTATTGTGTAGTACTTAGCAGCTCACAAAAAGAAATATTGGCAATAATATCTCAATTTATTGATTTTAAAAAGCGCAAGAATTTCATTTTAATACCAAATATTTATAGATTAGTTGATAGGGTAAAGATTTTAAATTTGTTTGTTTTGAGGAGTAAGAGTGGATAATATTGTTATTAGTTTTTGACATTTGAAGATGTTGACACCACTAAGAGGAGGGAAGGAGGAATTATATTAAAATTAAAATAATAATTACAGTGTTGCATGAGAAAAACACAAAATATCAGAGTTCAGAGTTGATTTTTTCAACAATAAACTATCAGAAAATACACCAAAAAAGATTCCCCTCCCCTCGAAAGGCGCCACAGCCAGGGAAATAGAAAGAAAGGAGAAAAAAATATCAAGTAAATCTTAAAATAATCAGTAGCCTATGATCCACTGATAACTTTAGGACCACGCGACGCAAGAAGCCCAACCGCAACATCTTCAAAATAATACGAACCTGACCAGCACAGACCAACACCCGGCCACCAAATCCATCTGTATAACATAAAACATAAACATAAAAATTAAAATGCATCACAAATGTATCGACAATAATAATAATCAATAAAAAGTTTACAATTTGCTATTAAACACAAATACATTAAAATACGTTACGTTGCGGCAAAATATGTTAGTCCCTAAAACTGACCCACTCCCTTTCAAATATTTTGAAATATTTTTTTCAAATATATATTCAAATACATATATATATATATATATATATATATATATATATATATATATATATATATATATATATATATATATATATATATATATATATATATATATATATATATATATATATATATATATATATATATATATATTCAAATACATTGAAAAACCATATTCACTCCCTTTCAAATATATGACCCACTTCCTTTCAAATATATTGGAAAGGACAACAATTCGCCAGGATCTAAAAAAAACCTCTTAGATTTAGTTTTATATCAAAGTAATAATGTTGGGTTTGTCTGATTAAAAGTGAACATTGAAATTAAGAATTGAGCTTATGATTAGTAAACAACAGTAACATGTACATCAGTCCTCGAAAATCAAGTTGCCTTTCAAAAATAATTTAATCAGAAATATCAGAATAAAAATTATCGAAAACAATTTTGACCAAAGACTTGTTTGAGCAATAACAAAATAAACATTTAATACGTAGGATTTCGAACAAAGATAAATAAAAAGGAGAAATCAAGCAACTTCACAGACCACATAAGAATATATATATATATATATATATATATATATATATATATATATATATATATACTATATATATATATATATATATATATATATATGGTAATTTGATATATAGTTTTTGATATATATATAGTTTTTGCTTCATATAATGTTTTTACTTTAATTTAAAAAGCTTTTTACTTTTTTTTGTTTTTACAATTTTAGGTTTTTTGGTCACTTGTTCATCGCTATTGTTGCTTTTCTTGTCACATCTTTTCTGATGGCCAGTGGCGTCAATTGACGAAAATTCAAAGGGTAGTGGTGGTAGTTACAAAAATGGTTTTTCAAAATCTAGGAGATAGAGAGAGAGGGGGGGGGGGCGGGGCAATATTTGTCTTTTTTCCCATTTTTCCAGTAGTGCTAAAAAGGGCTTTTTTGAATGGAAATATCAACGAAAATGCATTTTCAAAATCTAGGGGGGGGGGGGGAGAGATCTAGGGAGCATAAACCCTGCTTAAAGGCCGTATCCAGGGGAGGGTACGGGGTTTGAACTCCCCCCTGAAGTGTTTGTCTGACTCGTAAAAACCTGAAATATCAAACAAAACTGAACATGAAAATATCTTTGATGCGTTTTTAAAAGTTTTTTGTAAGCCCCCTCCCCCCCCCCAAAAAAAAATCTTTTGCAATCCCCCTCTCCCGAAAAAAATACTGGATACGATCTTGCCCTGCCCCCTCCCCTAACTGATACCACTGATGCTGGCCACTGGGCCTCTTAAACTGAGATTTTTGAGAACAACGAATAAATCTAAATCAATTGTTTCAAAACTTGCACCACTTTTCCCAGTAAGCTTACCGATAATGCAAAGTTCAGAGAGAAGAAAAGGAGATAATCAAGTAACGATAACTGAAAAGCATTGAGTTGAGTTCGAGCTATCCACTGAAATAGCATACTCAGTTAGACAAGATATAATATCCCCACCCCTCCCAACTGAGAATGTATCTTGTAAGACTGAGAATAGGTTCAAGATATTATTTAAAATTAATAAAAGAACATTGCTGATAAGAACAGAATCACACCAAAATGAAAAAAGAAAAATTTGAAGCCTGTAATTTTTACCCTCAAGAATTTGTGTAGCAAAAAAGCATTTGTCTCTGCCCAGATTTGCAAAAACAATGAACAAGGAGAATCTCCCCCATCTAATATTAATGTGAAAAAGCCACCCTCAAAGCAACTGTGAAAGTATATACCGAAAAACTTCCTTTTTAGAGAGTTTCAGACATCTGGATGAATCTTTGCCCTGATAAAAAGCATAATCACTGAAATGTAAACTTCAAAGCCGTTTTTAGTTACGCCGACTAATCCTTTATTTTCTATCTTTTCATTGCCCAAAATTCAAGAAATCAATTGAAATACCTTTCCCTTCTAAGGATTTCGCTGAAGTTATATCACCGGTCTGCGAATCAATGGTGAAAAGATCAGTGTCCTGTGAATCAACGATGGAATAGCTAATCAAACTGTTTTCTTCACTGTCTTCATCCAATGCCTGAATCTGAAACAAAGTAAAAACAAATAACCTTTATTTATTAAATTTTAAACTTTTTATTTATTTATTATTATTTAATAAACTTTATTTATTAAATAAATATTAAGCATTTTTTTTTATTTAAAAATAATAAAAAATAAAAAAGAGTAAAAGTACACAGAAATATAAAATCAGTATAAATAAACAAACTTAGCCTAGCCTTAAGCAATCCAACTATTTATCCATTATTAGCACTAAATGCCTGAATGATAGAAGACGTAAAAGAAAAATATACTGTCATAAAAATTAATTTCTCCACTATCAATATCCAATGCCTCAATCTAAAAAGAAGAAAGAATACATGTAATTAAATTTTGTTCTTTTGAATGGAGGGATAAAAGGGAAAGTTTGGTCCTCCCGTAATTTCGAGTAAGCAGGAAAACCTTGGAAACGGTGTTTTATCAAAACATAAAACATTTTTGGATGGTGTAAAGTTCACTCAAAATTTCGCCAAGGAGTGTAGCTCTAGGGAAAAGGTTATAAGGAATAATACATTTTGCCAAAGAAATTTAGTTATTTGGAATTAAACTGTTGGGCTCGAAAAGTTTTTAATAGACAACTCAGCCACAGGGCCTTATCCACGGGGGTTAGGGGGTTCGACCCCTCTCTCCCCGAAATATTTGTCCAACTCCTAAAAAAATAACAAAAATGAATACAAACGAATTGTTGATGCGCTCTTATTTTTTTTTTTAAAGAAAAATCCTTTTGCCCCCCCCCCAAAAAAAAAATCCTGGATACGACCCTGTTCGGCCCTCTTGCCATTTTGGAAGCAATTAACAATTAAATTTGGCACTGTTGCACGGCATCAAATAAGATCATATCGCCCAACTGGCTAGCATAGACTGGAACAAAGGAGTACCCAATCATTGTTCAATACAATATTTTTTATAAGAAATGAGGTAAAATTAACACTAAATAGTAAAGAATGAACCACGATTCTTAGTATCTAAAACTAAAAAAGCGCAGAAAAAACTGTCTAGTGAGAAAAAAACTGCCACTTTTAGCTGATTCAGGAACGGTAACTATAATTTTGATTAGTCTCAATTTTGAAAAAAAAAACGAAACCCCCTTAAAAATGGCGTCGAAAACGAAAATTACACCATCGGAATCGATAATGCCCTAAACCCCATTTCAGGAAACTTGCAACCCCCGCCTTGAATTATCTTCAGTATAATTCAATATGTCAAGAGAAGTGTGTGTTTAGTCCAATACTTTGATAAAATACGCTTTATCTAATGGGGCCGGAGAAACGCCAAAGGGCCACAAAAGATGTTAGTCTGGCTCTGTTGCAATCACTGAAACTTCACCCATTAATATTTCTTTAATTAGTGGAATCAAACTTGCCAGCTTTCTTACTTAATAAGGATTGGAAGGGATACATTCCGATTCTACAGGAAAAACCAATTTCTGTAAAAACAACTTTTACTAGATGTTGTAATCCCATTAGACATCTGACAACACAAGATTTTAAACATGGGGGAAACACGGCTGAAAGTCGATACCAGCAAATAGGAATTTCGAAATAGCAAAAATAAATAATATCGTTAAATAAATAGTGCTGGGGATAAGAGAAATGACGAATATGAAATAATAATTATCTACATTCTAATTAGAATCATTTCTTTTTCAAATAGGCTTAGTGATTTATACTAATTTCCTATCTCCATATTTAGCAAAAACCTATTCCCAAGAATAACCTATTTGCAAAACGCTTCATAAATTGGGGGGGGGGGATTTTCTTTTCCTCAGAAAAAGAAATTTCAGAGGGGATGGGGGAGGGGGTAAAATCAGAGGATTGGTTAGCAGTATGGCGAGCCTTGGCGAGCTACAGATAAAGCAGTGATAGAATTATTAATCAAATTCGTATGCTCAATAGTTTATTGAAAAAAAATAAGAAATAGAATTAAGTTATTAAATGATAAATTATTATTCATCATTTTTGCGCAGAAGATTTAGCGAAAGCGAAACTAGTTAACGAAATATTTTTGAGATTCAGTTGAGCCCAACATGTAAGAAGGCTTCCTTAATCCTTAGCTGCAGGTGATCAAATTGGGAAGAGAGGAGGGGGAAGGATATTTGCCCCCTAGGTTTTTGTTCCACTCCTAGATTTTACAAAAAGGCCTTTGTTTTTGTATTGGCACTGAAATAGAAAATGTCCCCGCAAGATTTTGAATAATACTTCTTGTGCTCCTTCATTAAAAAGAGACCTTTGCCCTACATTTGCGTGAATTGGCGCCCCTGCTTAGCTGTATAGAAAAAATAAACATAGAAGTTTTCTATGGTGAAAATTTTCTATTTAAACTTGTCACAGCCAGCCAGTCAGAAAAATTTTAATGTGAATCGGTCTGATGTTAGTTTGGCATTAGCTAAATTTCATTGTAAATAGGCCTTAAGTAATATTACCAAGACCTCTGATTCCAAAAAAAAGAAAAATTGTAGAAATAAAGTTTACAGGATGGAGAAATATCATTACATATCTGACAACAGGAGATTTTAAAAATATGTGAAAATGTGGCTGAAAGTAGATATGGTAAATAATTAAAAAGAAAATATAGAATAGGCAATTTACGCGATAAATACAGGGAAATATTAGGTAACGTTTACCTTATTTTGAAACTCAAGGTAAAGGATTTTATATGAAAAAAATTTTAACATTTTGAACTACAAGAAAAAAATCGATGAAATAAAATTTCACTGTTAGGAAAAGCTGCCTGATGCAGTTTAGTACACTGAATCCAGTATGTAACCAAATTTTTTTCTGACACTAACAATGTTTAGGCATTTAGTTTTTTTTAAGGAACTTATTAAATATTGGTGTTTCAGTAAAAATCAACAAAAAACAGAAAAATATTTACGTTGAAAATATAGGATATTTAAATAATTCGATAATTAAAATTCAGAATAAAAATGGAAATAATGACACAGCAATAACAAAATGTTCATAACGGCCGATAATAAAACAATTCTTCAAATGGAACTAATACAACATTAGACTCATTATTGTTGAATAATGGTTTAAAAAACCATATAGTCAACACAATCTATTATCCCTCCCGAATACTGGCATCTCTCGTCAAGCAAAATATATTTTACGTTGTCATTCTGTCAAGCAATATATTTATATTACTCTGTCAAGTAAAATATATTAATAATATAATTACGTTGAAAATATAGGCTATTTACATAATTCAATAATTAAAATTCCGAATAAAAATAGAAATAATGACACAGCGCTAACAAAATATTCATAGCTTAGACTCACTACATTAGACTCGTTATTGGTGAATAATCAACAAAATCCATTGCCTCCCCCTCCTCCCCCAACATTATTTTGAATACTGGCGTCTCTTGTCAAGGAAAATATATACCTAATCTGCTTTTATTTTTGACCAAACTTACTTTTAATTAAACTAAACTTACTTACTTTTAATACTTAAACTAACTAAACTTACTAAACTTAACTAAACTTAAACTAAACTTACTTACTTTTAATACTTAAACTAACTAAACTTACTAAACTTAAACTAAACTTAACTAAACTTAAACTAAACTTACTAAACTTAAACTTAAACTAAACTTAACTAAACTTACTTTTAATACTTAAACTAACTAAACTTACTAAACTTAAACTAAACTTAACTAAACTTAAACTAGACTTACTTACTTTTAATACTTAAACTAACTAAACTTACTAAACTTAACTAAACTTAAACTAAACTTACTTACTTTTAATACTTAAACTAACTAAACTTACTAAACTTAACCTAAACTTAACTAAACTTAAACTAGACTTACTTACTTTTAATACTTAAACCAACTAAACTTACTAAACTTAAACTAAAATTAACTAAACTTAAACTAAACTTACTTTTAATACTGATGCACCGACAGACAAATTCGCATAAATATTAGCTGAATATTCTCTAAGTATAAACTCTGGCTTATTATCATTATCATCAAGCACACGAATTTTCAAAAAGGCGTAACCGACTCTTCCGCCAGGGTCCTTGGCACTGATCCAAAATTCGTATTGACTAACAGCTTCTCTATCTAAGGATTTAAGGGTGTAAATCTCTCCACTGTGTTCCTCCATACGGAATAACTCGAGCATCCTTTAAAAGAATTCAAAGTTAACAAGTTGAGGGGAAAAACAAATTTATATTTATATTTCTCAGCCCTGGAATAAATTTTCTCACGAAAGTTATTACACGGTTCAGTATTTGGTGTTTTGTTAATTAATTTTAATTGATTAATTGATGTATTTTAATTTGTTCAGATCAAGGTAATTCAAGAAGGCAAACAAAGCGTGGCCTTTCAAAACAATAGCAACTTTGAAATAATAATAATAATAAGGCAAACAACAAGGATAATGAAGACAATTTCTTAAATATTAATAATAATAATTAATTAATGTTATTTGACTAATTAGTAACTGAAATTCAATGATATTTACTGGTACTATTTAACTCATATATCAGCAGATAAGCTGCACTTAGAAAATTGATAGAAGACTGAGAAAACACCACCGAATGTATAATAGATTTTTCATAAATTTCATTGCTTAAATTTATATAAATACTCTTTGTATAAATTTATATAAATGTTCTTTGTACAAATTAGATTTGGAGCTCACATCAACGAAATTTACAAACTCTACCAATTGTTGCAATATATTATTTCTTTTTCGGCCATTCTCAGCCAAAACCTAGCATATGCATTTTTGAAGTGTTCGAAAAAATCCTAAAATAGCGAGTTTTTTTTCACATCTGGAACAAAATGTTTTCTAAATTCCGTTTTCATTCCGCCTTTTCCAACTGGATGAGATGAAAATGAACCATTCAGTTGTTCATTCTGGTCGTCCATTCCATTCCAGTCGTCCAGCTCTAACTAGCCTGCCTTCGTTTGGCTTTAATAAACTTAAACCAAGATCCAAGCATCAAAATAGACCTACGTAGCTTTAAAGAACACGCCCATATCACCCTTCAGAATTTACGGGTGAGTTGTCTGATGTAGTCCAAATACTTTTATTTTCCACGGAATACCTTAAATTCAGTAATTTTTTTTTTAAACCACACTGCCTTTCTATGACGAAAAAAGTTCAAACGGGAATACGTCCTTTTATTAGACAGTGAAAACAGATAAAAAAAATCTGGATATTTCAACCATATACACCAGTGGTCGTCATGAGCAGAAAAACAGACCACTGGTGTACGTTGTCGAAATATCCAGATTTTTTGCATCTCTTGTCACTGTCTAACAAAAAGACTTTTCTCCATTTGAACTCTTTTATAATATGGGTGAGGGAATGTGCGTTGCAGGGACTTTTCCAGGCGTGGCAAAACTGTATGGCACACAAAGGACATCCAGTTTTCACCTGCACGTAGATACTAGATTTACTTAATCTTGTGTGACCCAAATAGGTTTAGGCTGTGGAAAATCGGTGAAGTCCGTTTTTACCCAAGTCTGTAGATTGTGGCTGGATGTAGATTAAATGTAAATGTAGGGTAGAAACAAAGAGAAAAAGAAATCTAAAGATGAAGAAAACAAACAGGACTAAGGTCAGTAGAAGAAAAAGACAAACTATAACTACGCAGATATTTCACCTGCATAAAACAAGGCGTCTTCAACGCTAAAAACAAAGATAAAATCTTAAATAACCTAAAATCAAATAAAATTTAAAACCAAGAAATAAAAAAAAATATACAATAGTTGCTGCTGTGATTGGGAAGTCCGAATTCTGTATATACCAGGCCGTGTTTCAGGAAGTATATTGGAAAGGAAGACTCTAACTGCACCTTTGAACCTGCCGAGCCAAGGTTGGGGGGAAATCACTCTTTACTCTAATTTAAATTTATGTATAGATACTAGGTTTTAGGACATTTGACTTGCAAAATATATTGCAATTTTTTTTTCTATTAAAAGGCGATATATCTTCTTTTCTTAATCACATACATATTCAAGAAATATACTTTTTGGTATGAAAATTGTTCTGTGTGTTTGCATATTATGTCTGTAATGTTTTTTAACATAGCACTTTTTGCTTAACCACAGCCAATATAATATTTTATATTATAACTTGTATTATAATATTTTATAATTATAACATAATATAATAATATAGAAATATATAATAGTTAAAGAAATATATAATATTTCTTAAATTAAACGACGAGATTTATGACACAAAGATTAATGTTTGGACTTAGAAATGTAACACGTTGCGTGGATACGCTAAAATCCAATTAAAATATGTACTTGGGTCTAGAAAGTAAACTTATCGTAGCCCCCCTAACCGTAAAAATTGACCCAAACCTTTTTTTTACCAATATAAAATGTTCTCATTCATGATAACACGTATGGAATTAGCTGATACAAAATTAAATAATGGAAGTTACTAATAATAATTAAAGAGTAGTTAATTTCAATAAACTATTATAAATAATTCAATAAAATTGAAGGAAGTAAGATTATTATAAATAATTATTGTCATGCATTAATAATAAATAATTAATAACACTTAATTATAATAATTAACTATAATTAATTAATTATAATAAATAATTAGATAAATAATAAAGCACATCAAAGCCTACCTTTCTGTTTCAAAAAAGTAGCTCAACTGCTCACTATCACCTGCATCCTCATCTACTGCAGTAACCTTAGTAACAAACATGCCAGGGGCCAAATTTTCTCGTATTACTGCGTCAATCACTGTTTTAGGAAATTTTGGGTCATTTTCATTTGAGCCAAAAACAACTAAATTGACAACCGTTTCAGTGCTATAAACACCATCAATAACGGACACGTTAAGCTTCACATTGTCAAAATTCGAGAATCGATTCCAATTAGATAAGATAAGAACACCAGTGCCCTCTTCAATTTCAAAATCTTGATAATCATTACCACCCGTGATCATATATTTCAATTTTGGTTGATCCCTCCAATCTGGATCCCAAGCTTTGACAACACCAAGGAACGCTCCCTTTTTGGCATCTTTATTTAATAAAAAAGAATATTCTTTTGATTCAAAACGTGGTGGATTATCATTTTCGTCTTTTACATTGATCCAGATATGAACTGAGGTTGAAAGAGGGGGTATTCCTAGATCTGTGACGACCCCAGTAAGATGATAGGAGCGCTGGGTTTCGTAGTCAAGCGGCTTGATGAGAGTGATGACACCAGTATCTTCGTTGATTCGGAATTTTTCTGGAGAGTCGGGATCACGAACAAGCTGATAAAAAACCTTGCCATTGTCCCCTGAAAAAAAGAAAATAATTTTATTAGCTTCCACCAGGTTAAGTTAGATTACACCTTTTCACACTTAAGCAAGACTTTTCATACCAGATTAACGTAAAAACCATCATAATCATCGTCTAAAAGCATCACAATCATCATAAGCAAACTTCAAAAATCTAAAATGGATATTCAAGATATGGTCAACCGTGAAAGGCTTTCTTGGAAAAACACATTTCAAAGTTGATCAACTGATCACCCAGAAATTCAGCCTAGGGCCGTATTCTGACATTGGGGGGGGGGGGTACAATTAAAATGAAAGCAACTATAAAATCAATTAAACAAAGTTCTTTTTTATGATTAAGTGAAGAAAGAGTTTTACTGTCATTGTACTTGCTTAAAGGGCAGTGTTTATACATGATTACACACTTGGGAAAATCTGAGCATACTGATTTTTTTTTTTTTTTTTTTTCAGAAATGTTAAGACGGGCAAAACGGGTTAAACCATTTCCACGTAACCAAAGCATGTATTTTATTTTACATTTTAAAAATTCTATCAGTTTCTTCAAGCGAGTAAACAATATCTTCAATAAATAATCATCTTAAAAAAAAAAGATTATGAAAAAGCATACGAAAAATGTCTGTTTTACTAGAAAAGCGAATGAAAATACAATTCTTACCTGGAGTCTATTACTAGGTTGCTAGCTACCTCTGCAACCCGGAAAAAGTGAATGAAAGTACAATTCTTACCTGAATCAATATCAAATGCTTTGATTTTAGTAATTTGGCTTCCAATTGACGTTAATTCGGAAACAGTCACATTATAGACCGATTGCATAAATTCTGGAAAGTTGTCATTAACATCTAAAACGTCCACGGCTACGATAACATCGCTATAAATTCCAGACACACTGTCTAAAGCACGAATGGAAAGTTCGTAATGTTGACGCTGTTCATAATCCAATGGAGCCACCAAAGTTAAGACACCTAATAGAGAGAAAGGAAATAAAACAAACGACATTTATTTTGGGACTTTATAATTTTTGGGAAGGAAATGTGTTAATTTAACTATTTTTGTACTATTATAATTGTATCTCAATTAACATTATAAATTAGTATAATATAAAAATGATAAATATAATAATTATTTTCATTATTTAATTAAAACCATTTAATTATTAAAAATATATCAATTGTATTTATATTATTTAAAAATTGATTATTTATTCATTTAATTATATTTAAATATCATTTGGACGAGGAAATAAATCTTGGGAGCATAGGTATTACGCAATTACTAAAAGAAGGAAAAAATGATTGAAATCACTGATTGTAAAATATTTTTACGACGATTTCTGATGTGTAAAATTTATAACTATGCCAGTAGAGTATTATGGTAGACTTAGAAATGATTCAATAATATTAATGTTTTCTCCTCGTCATGTATTTATGTATGCTCTGGATTGTTAATACTCGTAAACAAGGTAGGAGGGTTCCCAATAAAAATATTGAAACACACTCAAAATTATTTTTTGACCAATCAAAATGTCTTTCAGCCAATCAGAAAATCCTATGAAAATTGGTTGGAATTAGCGTTAGCTATATCTCGGTATTAGTAAAGCCTCATTGAGAATGGACCTTTAGTTCGTTATTTATTCCTATATTTAAACCGAATTCCTTTCCTCTTCTAGAATTTTGGTTTTAGAAATAAGACGTTACTACCATGAACTCTTCCGATATATTCATAATTTAATTAAAAAGTTAGGCACCTATGACAAGCAATTTTCCTTTAATATTTCTTATATAATTAATATTTTATAATCAAATATTATATAATTTAATAATTTAGTTAATATTATATAATTTAATATTTTTCTTATATAATTGAATGTCTTTTTATTTTCTCATAGTTTAATTGTTTTCCAAGAAAACAAGGAACAACAACCCCAAAACACACTCAAAATTCTATTTTTTCTAATTCTGACCCCCGCCCCTAAAAGATAGGGGGCGGTTTTGTAACTATCTATACTATCCTTCCTAAAGCTATAGTGCATATGTATTTACTTTGCATTAGAATAATTTTCAAATCCAGTTTACAGGGATTCAGGTTCAAATTTATGCATTTATTTTCTTAACTGCACACATAGGGTCTCCCAAAATAATTTCTACCCTATTTTCATGCTGAAACACCCAAAGCGTTTCTCCCTTTTTCTTTTTACAAATTCAAACCTTTTCTGTTTTCAAAATCTACAGGGGTATGTGCGCCCCATAAGGTAGTGAGAAGACCATGAGTTTCTCCTGGTTCTCTGTAGATTAAAGGTAAAATATTGTCAATAAAATCTAAAGGTAATAAATATTGTCAATAAAATCTTCTTTTTATCTTGTTTTATTTTTATTTTTTCGAACGTTTATTTTCGATATATGATGGAAACAAATATATAATAACAAAAGTTTAAACTCAATTTCTATGCCCAGCAAAACAACAATTCTGTATGGCAACCATGATAATAATCTCTTTAACATTTGTAAATTCTTTCTATTATTAATTTTATGTAATTTTTTGCTTTAAATCCAACCAAAATTTGTGATCCGTATAAGTCAAATACAAAAGAAAAAAGATTGATAGTAATTAAAAATAATTATTTTGAAATTATAAGGACGCACGAAAATTTGAACAACTACACCAACCTGTATCCATAAAATTTACATACAACACCATAATAGTTGCAGACCAACTTTCCCTGATTCATCCCATCCCTATTATCAAAGCACAAATTATAATCGAGGGCGTATCTATAATTTTTATTCGGTGGGGGGGGGGGAAATAATATTTTCACAGGGGCAGGGGTACAAAAAAACTAAAAAAAACATCAAATATTTGTTTATGTGCATTTTTGTTACGCTTTTACGAGTCAAACAAAATTTCGAGGGGGAGGGGGGTTGAAACCCGTAAACTCCACCTTCTGGATACAGCCTTGATTGTTGTATATATAAAGGATCCAAAAACGATCTACCCTACCATGACAAAACCAAAAAATAATGTTTTTTTAGAGGGGGAGAAATATAATATAATAAACAAACAATAACTGCAAAACTAAATAATCAACTACACAAACAACAACTATATGGCTGGTAGAAGAAAAAGAGGAACAATAAACGAAGACTTCGTCTTCTTTTTATAACGAATTATTATTGGTTACATTTTTCTATTTATTTGATTTAAAACCCTTCCTTTTTTAGGTTGGAGAGATTTAGATTCGTTTTTTCTTTTGACTCTTCTTCTTTTTCTCGACCGTAATTATAAATAAATTACTAATTTCAAAATATTGTAGTTCTAAAACCAAATTAATCTACAAAAAATTGCGGAAAACTAAACTAAATCTTTTAATTATTTTACGTCCTGTGGCAGTACATTACTGAATTTACAGCCAACTTAAATCAGCACTGGCTAAGATAGAAAGCCACAGAGGAATTGTTTCAGTCATGAGAAAAAAAAATCTTACAAAATAATCTAATTAAGAAGCTCGGAAGTTTAAGGAAAACTTTTCTACTGATAATTTAATTCTGCTCCAAGAAAATATTGAGCGATAAATTTCCACACCTTTA
The DNA here is from genome assembly GCA_027921565.1 of Artemia sinica. Classification (NCBI taxonomy): domain Eukaryota; kingdom Metazoa; phylum Arthropoda; class Branchiopoda; order Anostraca; family Artemiidae; genus Artemia; species Artemia sinica. Next base: position 19,236,567 of record CM051270.1, on the reverse strand, counting down.
TTCTGTAATATATTCTCGTTGATTTCCACGAACATTTAAGCAGAATTACCAATTTGAGGTGTCTTACGTTTCTAAGTAATGCCCTATGTATAATATATATATATATATATATATATATATATATATATATATATATATATATATATATATATATATATATATATATATATATATGTGTGTGTTGCAAATGAAACTTATATACATTAAAAATAATTAAAAAACTTGGTAACATAAAAATTAGTTTACAGAATGAAAACAAGTGAAAAAAAGTTTACAGAATGAAAATGTACCGTAGAAACTAAAATGTGCCATCTGAACAAAAGGTTAAAAACTTGACATAACAAGAAGAAAATTTTCATAACAATAAAATTTGTCATAAACAAGAAGAATAAATGAATTCCCTTGCGGCGTGCGAGACTGAACCTGAAATCCCCCGTTCGGTAGGAACGTTTAGCTCCACTACACAACCACAAGGGTAACTGACTGTATTATTTTAAAAATTTATGTTAATTGGGATAATTGTAAGTTCCTATCTTTAATCACTTTATTTTGTCCTGTTGGCTTAAAGCTTCGCTTAGGTGCATGGATAGTAAATAATACGACAATGTTGTCAAAATATGTTTAGGTGGAACTCCTTTTTTGAATAGCTTGCTTTTTAAGGAGTTGTTAATAAAATTGTAATTGTAATTGACTGTTATTGGAGAAAAGAGGCAAGAAACATTTACAGATATTGAACTTAAAGAAACCCAACAAAAAGGTACAGTCAGACTAATCACTTCATATTGTCCTGTTGGCTTAAAGCTTTGCTTAGGTGCATGGATAGTAAATAATACGACAATGTTGTCAAAATATGTTTAGGTGGAACTCCTTTTTTGAATAGTTTGATTTTTAAGGAGTTATTAATGAATTTTTAATTGTAATTAACTTTATATTGGAGAAAAGAGGCAAGAAACATTCACAGATATTGAACTTAAAAAAAAACCAATAAAAAGGTAACTTTACAATCAGGCTTCTATATATGGATTTTTTAACAAGGGATTACAACAATTCAAAAACCTTAACACAGAAAACTTTTTTAAACTCAACCAGTTAAATAATGCCAGCCAATTAATATCAAATATCTTTGAACAGATAAAGTATAAAAAGACATTAAATTGCGGAAAGAGCAAAAAACCGGTAGTTGCAAAAATATGTGTATATATTTTAGCAAGAGAATTCAATAATTTAAAAACCTTAAAAAAGAAAACCAAAAGTTTGAAGCTTAGTAGATATCGTTGTTAGAAATCGAACTTGCTTTAATAATCAAATATCTTTGAAAACACCGCAGTATGAAAAGACAGCAAATTGCCTGCGGGTATATCAAGTTCATGCTCAATCTTTTATTTTTAACAATAACATATAAATAAATAAAAACAACATTTCCGCGCTGGAGAAAAACCTACGAGGGTTTGCAGTCGCGCAGAAGTCCTCAGAACTATGTACCTATTAAATCATAATTATTTAAATCTATAATAAGAAAATAAAGATGAGAGTAACCGAATTAAAAATAATAATAGACAATAAAATATAAAATAAAAAAGACAAAAGAAAATACAACAATAACAAATGTAATTTTAATTATAAAAAATGTATAAGTTTACTCTGTTATGGTGAAAACAAAAGTAAAAGCAGGAAACTAATTTCTACGTGTAGTTTAAAATGTTAGACCAGGCTGTTTTGAGCAAATTTTGCCATATAATTTATTCAAGAAACACGAAAGTTATAACAAAAACTTTTCGCTAATAATTCAATTCTGTCTCCTAAAATAAACAAAAATACATATTTATACCATTATTGCATATTTCATTTCTGTTTATTTTAGGATGTTTACCCTAATATAGAATGTTTATCTTAAATATCCTAATATAGGAAGTTTACCCTAATAATAACATAGAATACCCTACCTTTAGAATGTTTACCCTATATTAAAAGATTTTGCATGTATTGAAATGTTAGGTATTGCTGTATTTACTCAATGCGGTCTTCCCTCTTCTAGAGTTTAGCTTCTGAACACAAGACGTTCCTATCCTGCACTCTGCAATATACTACTATTACTAGTACTAACAACTCATTCCACCCCAATCTATTCAAAATCTCCCCTTTTACACCCTCCCGAAAAGTCGCCATGTCCCTAAATCTTTCCTTACGAATTCCTCCTACCCCAATAGGGGTAGGATGTCCCTAATACAGTCTAATTAAAAAGTAATGCAATTGTACCAAGCAATTTTTTTTAACAATTTAATTCTGTTCTATGAAAATAAGTAACAACAAATTTTATTCCATACTTTTTTGTTTGTTTTAATAGAATTTTTATTCTATTAACTTTTATTATTAATTATAAAAGTTATCAAGTATAACTTTTATCTATTAATTCTTATTATTTACTAAATACCCAGAAGGTCATTATGCACGTTATACATTGCTTTATTCAGTCAATGAATTCTATTTCCCTCAAAAAGTCAGCACAAGACACTCCTGTCTGGAAATAGCTTTTTTTTATTGAAATTATATAACTATATAATAATAATCATATACAGGTTTATATAACATTAAAATACTGTCCAATTAAAATAATCGGTTAATTCATTTTTTTTTAATTCAGTTCAACTAAGAAAGAAGACAGGTATAAGAAAAGTTTTCTTCGAATTTATTTAAGTCTGTTCTCAGAAAATCAAAAACAATAAATTTGCATACCTTTGTACCAAATTAAATACAAAAAACATTTTTTTTTTACTGGAAGTAAGGAGCGACATTAAAACTTAAAACGAAAAAAAAAATATTCCGTATATGAAAGGGGCTGTCCCCTCCTCAATGCCTAGCTCTTTACGCTGAAGTTTTTTATTGTTTAAAAAAATAAAGTTATGAGGCAGAGTCAAACTTTAACGTAAAGAGCGAGGCGTTGAGGAGGGGACAGTCCCTTTCATATACAGAATAATTTCTGTTCGTTTTAAGTTTTAATGTCGCTCCTTACTTTCAGTAAAAAAAAAAACTTGTTTTTCTTATTTAATTTCTGAACGTTTTGAATTAATGCAGCTTTGGTTTTGGCTCACTGTACATGAATAAATAAAACGAAATTTGCATATTATTTTTTTTTTCTTTGGCTAAAGACCTTTCTCGAATTTTTGTTCTGACGTAAATTACGGATTAACTTACGTAACGAACATCTATATTCGTATATTTTTATTACGTATATGAGGGAGTTCGCCCCCTAGTCAATTCCTCGCCCTTTACGCTAAAGTTCGAATTTTGTTCGAATCACAAACCACTGAATTACAAAAGCCGTTTAATTAGAATACATAGCTCTTTTGAAAGTACTTAAAAAAAACTTTAGCATAAAAAACCAAGTTTTTTTTTTTAACTTGGGGGCGAAGCCACTAATATACGCAATAATTTCTGTTCGTTTTAAGTTTTAATGTTGCTCCTTACTTTCAGTTGAAAAAATCTTGTGTTTTTTATTTAATTTCTGATCGTTTTTAAATAGTGCTGGAAAATCCGGCACCCCCTTCATAGAAATGTCCCTTCCCCCAAGGAAACATTCTTGATGAAAATATCCTACGCCGTAAACCCCTCCTCTGATCCCCCCTCCACAACAGAGAAAATCCCTTCTGAAAATGTCTGTATACTTTCCATTTGCCAATACTATATATAAACAATGGGCAAAGTTCACAAATTGCAGCCCTTCCCCCGGGATCTGCGGGGGAATAAGTTATCCTCAAAGACATATTTATTAGATTTTCGACAATGCTGAACAAAATGGCGATCTCAAAATTTTGATTGGTTGACTTTGGGAAAAAAAGAGCGTTGGAGGGGGCAAAGTTGCCCTCCAATTTTTTTGCCTCCACATTTTTGCAGAGAGGACCTTTAAACTTCTATAGTAGGGTTTTCTGATACCCGGAATCTGATGGTGTGAGTTTCATTAAAGTTCTATGATTTTTAGGGGGTGTTTCCCCCTTTTTTCAAAAATAAGGCAAATTTTCTCAGCCGGCGTAACTTTTGATGGGTAAGACTAAGACTGATCAAACTTACATATTTGAAATCACCACAAAAGTTCGATTCTTTTGATATATCTATTGGTATCAAAATTCCGTTTTTAGAGTTTCGGTTACTTTTGAGCCGGGTCGCTCCTTACTTACAGCTTGTTACCACGAACTGTTTGAAAACTTTACTTTTTATTGATTTACTAGGGCTTTTAAGCTATATCACGGCACTTGTTTCTCCATTCGCACTGAGATTCTGAATTTTAAGATTTTTGGTTTTGAGACAATCATATTTTGAGATCGGTGGCCAATTCACAATGAGATTTTAGGAATACCGAGATTTAAGTGGCACTGATTTGAGCCAATCAAATCATTTCCTGGAATCTTTCAGCCAATCAGAAGATTCTATGAAAAAATATGATAGGTTTGAATTAGTTCTAGCTAAATCTCGGCTTTAGCAAATGTCTCATTGAGAATGGACCTTTAGTTCGTTATATATTGCTCTACTCAAAAACGAATTTCTTTCCTCTTTTTTAGCTTTTAGCCACAATATCTTACTACCCTGAACTCTTCCAATATATTAATAATTTAATTAAGAGGTTAGGCAGCTATTACAATCAATTTTCCGTACTTGTATGATATAGCCCCATACCTAATATTCTTCTAATATGTTTCTATGACGCTCAATCCTAATGAAATATACCCAAGTATGATAAAAAATATAATACTTTAGAAACAAATTCGGGCTATATATTTGCACATTCGGGGGTGGGAGGGTGAATTATAGCGGATCTGCATGCCTAATGTATTAGGTACAATTATTCTGCAGATTATGAAGTAAAAATTGTTTTCTACCTTCACACTGTCCAAATACTTTACCCCCCCCCACCCCTAATGTGCACATATATACACACAGCCCAAATTATATATTTTCCATCTATGCCGTCACTTCTCTTTGTCCTGTCTCACGCTAAACTGAAAGAAACTAACGAAAAAAAAACGGTTCTATAATGCGCCAATGAATGAACAACTTGAGCGGTGGGGGCTATATCATTCAAGTACCCAATTTCTAGTGCGAGCAATCTTTCGAATATAACTGAAGGTCTTTTGATTTTCTCGTAGTCAAACAGTTCGTGGTAACGAACTTAAGGAGCGACCCGGCTCAATAGTAACCAAAACTCTAAAAAACGGAATTTTGATACCAATAGATATATCAAAAGAATCAGATTTTTATGCTGATTTCAAACATATAAGTTTCATCAAGTTTAGTCTTACCCATCAAAAGTTACTTGCCTGAGAAAATTTGCATTATTTTCGAAAAAAAGGGGGAAACAACCCCTAAAAGTTATAGAACTTCAATGAAAATCACACCATCAGATTCATAGTATCAGAGAACCCTACTCTAGAAGTTTCAAGTTCCTATCTGCAGAAATGTGGAATTTCGTATTTTTTGCCAGAAGAAAGATCACGTTTTTTTTTTTTTTCTTTTTTTTCAGGGTCATCGTACCGATCCAGCAGTCCTATAATATCATGAGAGGGCTCATTTGAACAAAAATTAAAAGTTCTAGTGCCCTTTTTAAGTGACCAATAAGTTGGAGGGCAACTTGGCCCCCTCCAACACTCATTTTTCCCCAAAGTCGCCCAATCAAAACTTTGAGATAGCCATTTTGTTCAGCATAGTCGAAAAATCTAATAAATATCTTTGAGGATGACTTAGTCCCCCACAGTTCCCGGGGGAAGGGCTGCAAGTTATGAACTTTGCCCATTGTTTACATGTAGTATTGGCTATTGGGAAGTATACAGACATTTTCAGGAGGGATTTTTTCTGGGTGAATGGGGGGGATCAGAGGAGAGGATTACGTGGGAGGATCTTTCCATAGAGGATGTTTCCTTGGGGGAAGGGACTTTTCTATGAAGGGGGCGCCGGATTTTCCAGCATTATTTAAAAAACGATCAAAAATTAAGTTTTTTTCAACTGAAAGTAAGGAGCAACATTAAAATTAAGACGAACAGAAATTATTATGAATATGACGAGGTTCGCCCCCTAGTCAATACCTTGCTCTGTACGCTAGAGTTTTTTTTTAGTACTTTCAAAAGAGCTATCTATTCTAATTAAACGGCCTTGGTGATTCAGGGGTTTGTGATTCGAACAAAATTCGAATTTTAGCGCAAAGAGCAAGGTATTGAGTAGGGGGCGAACTCCCTAATATACGTAATAAGAACATACGAATATAGAAATTCGTTACGTAAGTTAATTCGTAAGTTACGCAAGAACAAAATTTCGAGAAAGCCAGTTAGCAAAAAAAAAGAAAATTAATATGCAAATTTCGTTTTAATTATTCATGTACGGTGAGTCTAAATCCAAGCTGCATTACTTCAGAAACGTTCAGAAATTAAATAAAAAAAAGTTTTTTTTTTAATTGAAAGTAAGGAATGACATTAAAACTTAAAACGAACAGAAATTATTCCGCATAGGAAAGGGGCTGTCCCCCCCTCAACGCCTCACTCTTTACGCTAAAGTTTGACTCTTTCTCACAACTCTATTTTTTTTAACAATAAAAACTTTAGCGTAAAGAGCGAGGCGTTGAGGAGGGGACAGCCCCTTTTCTATACGGAATAATTTCTGTCCGTTTTAAGTTTTAATGTTGCTCCTTACTTTCAGTTAAAAAAAACTTGTTTTTTTTTATTTAATTGAAAATAAGGAACATCACATTTTTTTGCCTTCACTCCATCCTTTTTGTTTGATTTTACTAGTACATTACAAACGTAGTACATTATGTATTGTCTTATTTACTCTATAAATTCATTTTTTCCTTGCAAAGTTAGCTCAAGGAGCTCCTGTCTTGAGAATAGCTCTTTTAATTTAGTTTAATTAAGAAGGAGGACAGTTATAACAAAAGTTTTCATCGAATGCATTTAAGTATGTTCTCAGCAAATAAAGAACAATAAATTTTTATATCTTTGTTCCATACTTTACTTTTTGTCTATTTTCTATGACTTTTAAGCAATGCTACGTCTCTCGTAGGTCTTAGTTTGTTCTGTATTTGCTTTATTTATAATGAGTTTCTTTCGTCTTCTGCCTCTTTAAGACGTTAGACACTTGTCTTGAGATCAACTATTGAAATAAACTTTAATTAAGAAGCAAGACAGAATGTACTAAAGCTATCTTCTTGTAATTAAACTTTTTATGAAGAAATATAAGAAAATATTTTTCATGCCTTTATTTCGTCATCTTTATTCCTTTTCTATGATACCTTAGCTATCGGATTATGTGTAAACAATATATAAATCTAACAGACTATACAACAATATTATACAATACTTTTTTTGGAATTTTTTTTCAGAAAGTTTCCATTAGACGGTCTTTACGACCATCAGTGCGACAAGGACATATTGGTAAAGTGAATTGTACATATTTTTTGTCAGATTTTAATGTTGGATATATTGGTTAAGTCCCTTTGTCTATATTCTGTCAATTGATTAAATTAACCAGTGATCAATTTATACATTTCTTCTGCGTAATACAGCATATTTTTGACATCTTGCTTGTTTTCCATCAGTAGCGGGGTGTTGAACATGGTCCAAACGTATCGCGGTCAATTTAAAAACGTAACCCCTCCCCCCCACCCCCGGTGTTGCTATCTTAAACCTGCGCGCTTGCGCACTATCAATGCGCATGGTGATCAATTGAAGAATTGATGGGCAACTGTCAAAAACGACATCGATACCACTGGTGGATTTCGGAAGTTTGGCAGAAAGTGAGAGAGGTGCTGGCTCCGGTTTGCTGAAGAGCTGGCACAAGACAAATGGGGGAGTCTTTTAGATGCAGAGTGAGGTATTCACGTCTGGTCCTGCAGTAAGCACAAGTAAGTACATGCGCATATATGACGGGTATAAAAACTGCACTGTCTGTCTCAACTTCAGCCAACAGTAGCGTGGAATGGTCTTTGATTTGATGAAAGTGATCACATGACATCATTTTTAACTAATCGGCGATATTTTCCACTGACGTAACCTTATTAAAAGGAAAAACGGTATTTCACTCTTGTAGTTAAGATATCACTGACAGCGAATGAAAATCACTCTTTTTTGGGCAAAATCAGAATTCACGCAACTGCTGGTTCAAATTTGAGATAAAAGGCCACAACAATGATACTGACGGTTACGCGAATGAGATTGGTGAACCACGTTCACCACTCTGAGTAGTAACAGTAGGAGAAATGTATCATACTATAACACAAATTTCATGGTGTAAGTTATCATAGTACATTCTACTCCAATAGGAGCGCCTTAGCTCCGCCTTCGAGTTCAACTGAGAGACAGACGCGTGCAATCGCCTCGATTGACCAAAACAACACCAGCGACTAAGCGCTAGTACAGGGTTTATATTGAAAAATGGAATGACTTTTGTGGAAGAAACACAATCCAGGCCTTTGAGGCAACTCTACCGGAGACTTTGACCTTTCTTGCGGAACTTTTTTCACTCAGGTGTTGGATACAGTGCTATTAATAGGCCTATTACAAGGAATGCTTTATCGGCAATTTTACCAAGCCTTCACCAGCCTTTACCTTAGGCACTAAGCATATCACCAAGAAGTTCATGAGAGGTGTATTTATAGAAGGCCTAGTCTGCCCAAGATTTCTAGTATTTGGGATGTAAAATGTGTATTCGATTTCTTTAGACTGCCAGCTTGAGATATCGAAAATCTTCGATTAAAGACACTAATACAAAAATTAGTAGTTTTATTGATTCTATCAGCTTGTGAAAGAGTTCAGTTTTTGGCCAGTTTATCACTTAGTAATATGATACACAATGACGATGAAAGTTTTGATTTTCAAATCAATGTGTTGTTAAAAACAACGAAACCAGGCAACCACAAATCAGTAGTTAAATTTCGGCCTTTTCAAGGGTCGTACCTGTGTCCGGTGACGCTCCTAGCTACTAGCACCTAGCACCTAGCAGTTTCCACTTCTCCTGATTTTTCTACCGAATTTCTAACCAATCTACCGAATTTCTAACCAATCTCCCGACAAAAAAAGAAGATACCGAATCTCCCGAAAATCTCCAGAAAACTTCATCCCCGGAACATTTTACTTTTTGGTCATTCTTTTCTTCTTTTTTTACCTGTCCGTTGCCTGTGGTCTTTTGGGATTATTCCTAACGTCCCAGGCAATTGAGGCACTGCGACTTGAATTTATTGGCATAGGTATGAACATTGTCCATTGTCCATTCCACAGTGGTTGCATTGGTTTTCTGTTTTTGATCATTTAAACACCTTCAAGGTTTGTAATTAACTAATTATTTTCAATTCATAAACTAATCACAGTTGTTGGCTTGCACCAAGAAAATGGGAACTAGCACTATGTGGGTCCACCTGATTCATTAGGTTCAAAAGGATCAAGAATTACTACAAGTTTTAAGAAATCTGACAAAAATTAGAATTTGTCTGCAGTTGCTCTGTAGAACCGAAGGGGTTAGCTTCAAATGATCCAACACAAGAAACAGAGACGAAAATTGCTGCATTTTGAAAACAATTTACGACTTTTGCTGGTTGACAAGTTAGTCCCATTCCTGAAAAAATATGCCGCATAAGAATTTTACTGATGAAGAAAGACTGGGTAAGCAGAAAGTGACGAATATAGTCCGCCAAGGCCTGTCAGTGTATTATAAAACATAAAATTGCGAAGAAAGGATGAAAACGAGTACAAAAAGTCGAAAAGTGCGATTGACAAAGAATGGCGGGAACATTCCGATAGTGCCAATGATGATAAAACAGTGACTCTGACAGCCGTGGATTACTGGAAATCGGCTTTGAGTGCGAGGGACTACCGTGGAAACCAAACTTAGCAAAGTTTGTGCAATACTTGTTTTCCTTGCCATTTTCGAACGTAGCTTCAGAAAGACTGTTCAGCTTACTCAAGAAGTAAAGACAGGCAGAAGGAATCATTTGGTAACAGTAACTTTGGCGTCCACAATTCAGACGAAACTTAAAATGAAACGAGACGGAGTTACAGCAGACACACTGATGGTTGACCAGCCCCTCAGAAAGAGGCTAAAAGGAGTAGTAGCGTATCCCAGCCCAGCTGAGTTACCAGCACAGCTAAAAAGCCATGCGATAGACACAGATTATGAATGTAATGTGGTATATGTATCTGAAGGTTTTGCTATTTTTTATACTTTTTTTCAGTTATATCAATACTAATGAGCTACGACTTTGTGTTTTCTCTTTATCATTTGTGAATACCTCTGAGGATGGTGGTAAAAAAAAATTATCCACTTAACTCAGACTCAATGGTCAAAGGCCTAGTGTCCGTAATTCGTCAGGATTTTCTGTCCCAGTCCTGAACTTAGTGGGCTGTCGTGTGGAATCTGAAAGGGCCAGAAAAAGTAAGGGTCGATGAAGAAAAATGTCTTAATTTAACAGCTTTAGAGTCTGAATGAAATATAACTGCACTTAGTTTCAAAATTAAATAGATTTCAAGCTTCTAGCTGCTTCCTTTTGTCATGTTTGACAACGTTGATTGCCGAATTTTCTTTCCGGAATTGCAGCTGGCTCCAGTAAATCTGCACTCCAAATATTTAGAATGTGGTACTTTATACTCAAATCGCTCGAACACCTCCAAAAACTCAATACAAAATACAAAAACTGAAAATTCTACCAAATCCTGAGATCCATCTCCCGATTTTCCCCGAATCCTGAGAGCCATCTCCCGATTTTCTCCCAAAAATTGTCAAGATTCTACATATTGTTTGAAAAGATAAGTGGAAACACTGATCGTAAGCCTCATACTGCTGCGTCCAAGTCATCTATTTCTAGATGGATAAAGAAAGTTTTATTTCTTGCAGATATAGAAATCAGTGTTTATGTGCTCATAGCTCACGGTCTGCCTCAACGTCCCACCTTAAAGCAAGAGGAGTTGACGTGGATCAAACCGTAAAATATTTAGGCTGGACAAATGCCAAAACGTTTGCAAGGTCCTATAATAAACCAATTCAAAGTGGTCAGCAGTTATCTGTCTTTTGAATTTACACATTGTATTTGATTGATTATATTTGAAATATCTTACTATAAATGAAATTTTGTACAACAGCCTCTCTTTATGAATAGGGCTATTATTGATCATTAGTGTTGGTTTAGCTCATGCTGAACTTTAAAATCTCAGCTGAACTCGAAGGCGGAGCTAAGGCGCTCCTCTTGGAGTAGAATTGATAAATTAAACGAAAACTTACCAAGTTTGAAGTTTGATTGTAATTCTACTCCAAAGAAGGAGCGCCAGCGTAGCTGAGAGTTCAACTGCCCTCCCAATTTCCCTTCCCGTTGAACTCTCAGCGTTTCATCACGAGCTGAACCACCGCATATTACAATGACTTTAAAATACTGGTGTTGTTTTCGTCAATCGAGGCGATTGCACGCGTCTGTCTCTCAGTTGAACTCTCAGCTACGCTGGCGCTCCTTCTTTGGAGTAGAGTTACAACCAAACTTCAAACTTGGTAAGTTTTCGTTTAATTTATCAAACTTATACCATACAATTTAGCTCATTAATACATAAAATCAAACACCATGGCAGCCAAAGCTGTGTTTGAAAACGTATAAATGACATAAAATAAAATCAAAAGTATAAACTTAAATGAACATGATTTTTTTTTCATTTTTCAAAGAATTGATGGATGAACGTTGAGGGGTGCCACTATATGAGATCAGCCACTATAAACATTACAAGACTCCTTGATTTAGTTCAGCTTTACCTTTCTTCTTATAACCTTATAAGTATACCCCCTCCTCCACAAAAAAGGAAAAAAATCTTCAAAGTGACCTCCTATAAATGTGGACTTTTTGCATTTGTCACCTAGTCGCACGAATGGGGCATTGACCTGAGAGCGATTCTTGGAAAATGGTTTTATCAAGAGATTAGAAAGTTCAGCCAAATTTCTATTTTGGATTATTTAATTTTCTCCTGAAAATAAGGAGCATTATTAAGAGCTATTAAGAAAACTAACCTCCGTTTTAATAGTAACATTAGTAACGTTATAGTAACGTAATAGTAACAGTAACATTAGTAACGTATTTAATAGTAACGTTTTAATAGTAACATTAATTATGTGGCCATGAGCACATCAGCTTAGTCCTAGTCTAGTAGTGGATTTAGTAAGAGCAAAATGGACTTAGTTAATCTGAAAATAATATGGCAGAAAGTGTACAGCCGCAACCGTAAATAAGTGTAAAAGTCTAAATAAGACATCCTACTGTATATGAAGTGATATGATATAAATTTTATCCTGCTGAATAAATGTTATGAGTCTTGTGGGCAAAAGGGGGGAAGGGATATTATACAATGTTGAAATTAGAGTCATGCAGGAATTTTTGACTGTACAATTGACTCAGGATACTGACCGGGTCCTTGGGTTCGGGCCCCTCCGTCTCTCATGCTAATTTATTTTCAAAAGTTTCTCGACCTGCATGGTCGAGAGCTCCTCCAGTCCCCCTGTTATCCCGTAAATAACACCCAAGATTTTTTTATTTGGGGGGGGGGGGTTATGAGAAGCGGCAACACCACCTTTATTTATGGTTTTAATTTTTGTTTGTGCTTGTGTAATACATGTTCGTTTTAAGTTTGGCTTCAGTGTTCATTTTAATTTATGTTGGTTTTACATTTTATTATTATTTTTTTCAGCATAGTATTTTCTACTCGTTAAATTATAAATATGACCTTTACTATTCATAAAAGCAGTTTTAGCTTAGATCTAATTGACAAGAAAGAGAGCAGAAGACAGTATTTGAGACACTTCCACACCAGGCCAGATCCAAACACTTTTTGGAATGGATACAAAATTAGGGTTCGCCCCCCTCCTCTCCTAAAAAAATTTAAATGCCTTTTCTATTGTGGAATCAAATGAATCATCTTTTTACTGGAATCTTCATCATTCGCAATTTTCAGGTATTTTTCAATTATAAATTTATGATTTTAATAATTTTATCTCTAATGTAAGCTTTTAATATGACAATATTATTCATTATTTTTATATTTTCTTCTAATGAGCACCAAGGATGAGCCTTTATTACTAGTCTGAAATGTGTTCCATTTATAAGCTGATTCTTAATTGTTCTCGCACCTGATCACATTTTTTATTTTTATTTTTTTTAATATTACAGAGAAAAATTACCTTATGGAATTAATGAATTAGGAAAAAAGAAAAGTATCTATTATGTTCTAATAAAAATTAATAAGTTAGGAATAAAAAAAGAAAACTAGCCCATGTTCTAAAAAAAACATCGCTTCGGTTAAAACCGTTTAACTGAATTTTGTTTAATTTACTACTACTATTGGTAAGCAAACAGAAAGAAAATAAGGAATTACTATTGCGGTAATGAATAGATTTAAACATTGAAGAAGAAAAGATAGGGGGATGTTGACAACAGAACACACACAAATCAGTCCGAATGAAATATCCTCGCCTTGGGAAGGACGTGACCTGACTTATAATTAGTTTTGCATCTCTTTGTTTTAATAGTATAAGAAGATGTAATGCTATCAGACTTTAAAAAAAGAATAAAAAAAAGATGGAGAACAGGCTTAGTATTCTAATAAGAAAGATAAAATAACACAAACAGGTTATTTACAAGTAGATAAGGAAATTGAGAAAAAACAGAACTTTCTAATCCCCTCTTTACGAGCTTTCACAAAGATAGAGCTAAAGAAAGCATGACATCATGAGAAAACCCTGTGCAAAAAAAGGAGCACTAATTCACAAAAGTGTAAGGGGGAGGGGGGCCAAGAACTTTCACTTTAAGAAATGAAGATATAAAAAAAAAGTATTTTTCAAAATCTAAGGGAGAGGGACACTCTTTCGATTTTTTTTATAATGAAAATATCAAAAAAAAATATTTCTTAAATATAAGGGGGGGGGGGTGAAATGTAGATGTAATGTATGCAGTCTATTGCAGATGTCGCTACTGCCACTAGTTTAATTATCGACAGTCAAGTCTACATATCGTAGATGTGGGATCTGTAGCATATTACAGATTATATATTATATTGTAGATGTGTAAACGTAGATTGTAGATATAGCGTATATAGTATATTGTAGTGTCAACTGTTGTACATTGAACATTTTATTGTAGATGCATAACAGTGTATCGTAGAGGTAGTGCATCTGCTCTACGTCTCGAGTCTAGTATCTGTAATCTAGTAAATGTGCTATAGATATAGTATCTACAGCCAACTATAGATCATATATTCTATCATAGATGAGTTACGAAGATTATAGATGCAGTGTATCGCAGATGTAGTTAATGTCCAAAGTTTAGTCCACACAACATATATATATATATATATATATATATATATATATATATATATATATATATATATATATATATATATATATATATATATATATATATATATATATATATATATATATATATATATATATATATATTGCTGCATATACAGTAAATGTAGTATATCACAGATGATATTTTCTATTGTAGATACATAAATGTGTACTATTGTTGATAAATGTATATACTAGATGTAATGCATGTAGTTTATTCTCGATGTTATTTTTTGTAGGCACGTTTGTATGTACTTTTTTTGTGCACTTTTATTATGGAGGCAACGTCCAGTAATTTCATATTTACAAATTAGTATTTTGGGGCTATATCTGGGATGATAAAAACAGGTCAGCTGTTCGATAGTTTGAAAATACCGACCAGTTAAAATAATAGAAATTAAATATTTTTCATCGCCTTCATAAGCTAAATTCTATTTCACACATAGGCCGAGCAGAGCCGTATCCATGATTTTTTTGGAAGGGGGGGGGGGGGGGGGGGTTACAAGAGGATTTTTGTTCGGGGGGGGGGGGGGTACAAAACGACTTCAAAAAAACGCATCGAAAATTTGTTGATGTGCGTTTTTGTTACGTTTTTTATGAGCCGGACAAACATTTCAGGGGGGGGGGGTCAAATTCCCTAACCCCCCCCCTGGATACGGCCTTGAGACACTTCATTAAAAAAACTCAAATCAATTAAGAAAACCAAGAAAGCGAGGATGACTTTCAGCCGTTGATAAAACGTAGCAAAAAGGCAAAAACAGATACTTTGGCTCAAAACAGCTAAAAAAAGAAGTAACGTTTTGAAGTGAAAGCTAACAAAGCAGAAGAAAACATGTATTTCCACAGAACGCATTTACGTTACTTAGAACATATTACAGAAAGACTCTAACAACATGTAATTTTCTGTCATAGCTCTTGTAACCACGTCCACCTGCCTTTGTTTTTGTTTATTACTTTCAGCTTTTACAAAGTTCTTATATTTATCATGGGAAATTCGTTCTTCTAGTAATCAGTCTTCTACAATAGTACGGCTGCTTTCCAGTTTCCAAAAAGAAGGGCTGTTTTCCAGTTTCCAGGATGCGTGCTTAACAGGAATTTTTTGTCAATTACAAGTTTTTTGTGTTGACAATAAGGAAGATTAAAGAGTCCAAAAAGGGGGGGGGGTTAAGAGAAAGGAAATAGTTGGACACAAAAAAATAACAAGGAAAGCAGGTTAGAAAAGCAAATAAACTAAAAGCATAAGGCTACTTACATGGTGTGTTACCAGTTCCATGAGCTGCGAATCGGAAAGCGAAAAAAGAAAATACAATTAGATAGTTGTTAATCACCATTACCTAGCAATTACTGTTAAAAAGTCCCATTTCATAATAAAAAAAAATCATTATAATTATATTGTTTCTCTGTTTACAGCCAATAAACAAAACAAACAATAAAACAAGCATCCTTTATCAAAATTATCAAATTTTTTATCGAAAAAAAATTTCGAATTCGAATTTTTCTATCGAAAAAGTGCAGAATTTTTTCGAAAACTGTAACCTCAGATAAGTTCCATGAAATTTCCTTTGAAGAAATTGCATTTGATATGTATTTCGCTTATTTCATAAATGTATTTCATTTCATTGCATTTTCATTTCATTACCGAAATCTTCCTTAGAAGACAATTTTCCAATTAAAAACTGCAACTTCAAATAAATTTAATTAAATTACCTTTGAATTATAATGAAATTGCATTTGGTTTTACGCATTTTATTCCTTTCATGAATTTCATCTCTGTATTTTCATTTCATTAACCAACTTCTCCTTTTTGTTTTCATTCCATTAGTGTATTTCATTTCATTTCATTTCATTGTGGTGTTAATTTTTATTAACCTTTGGAATCTAAACTAATTAGGAATACAGTCTTAAAAAATGAAGGATAATTAAAATTAATTTAATTCCAATCTAACATCCAAATTTTGATGTAAACTATATCAAGACTTTATTTATTTAATCGTCCTACGCTTGACAAGGATAAAATCCCTAAATAAATACAAATTGGGGCAAAAAACTGATCAGTTTATTCATGTAGCTAAGGATTTTGGAAATGGTTTTTATAAGGTGCGTAAATAAGTTTGTAAAGTCATATATTTACGTTTGATTTTGGTGTCATATTATTAATCGTGATATTATGATGGTGACATTACAATATCAAGTCTTATTTTTAGTACAATGTCTGGTTGGTTTTTTTTTTTTATTTATATGAATCATATTTAGCATTTGTATTATATTATATATATATATATATATATATATATATATATATATATATATATATATATATATATATATATATATATATATATATATATATATATATATGGTTAATACAAAAAGTTAATGCAAATAAATACAAATAATGCAAATAAAATTAGTAGGTAAAGCATTTTTTAAAATAACAGACGAATAATAATGCTCAGTAGCAAAAAGCAAGCGTCATTAGTATGTTTGGATAACTTTAGCCAAATAACTGAAAACAAGTAAATAATTATATTCTAAATAGAATTAAATAACTTATTCTACATATATCATAAGTAATAACAGTAAGCATAATGCAACAAGAAGATTGGCTTATTTATCAGGTTCTATATGAAGGGTCTTTATGCTTACACGTTCTGGACCAACGCAAAACAAGTACGGTATTTCTTCTTTGATGTTTTTTTCCGTTTTATCGCAAAACAAAAATCAAACGAAGAAATAACGTTTTCGTAAGAGACATGTCGGGAAAATAAAATGTATACAGATAACAAATGAAAAAAACAATAAATAAATAAAAATAAAAAAATAATAAAAAAATAATAAAAAAAAATTAAAAAAAGACAGAAAAAAAAAATAAAAATAACAAATTAAAAAAAAACACTATTTCAAAGACATCTTGAAAAGGCTGCACCCCTGAAATTTTGCGATTGATCGCATATCTTTTTCTAACAGAAGCTGTAGTCCGACGCAAAAGAAATTAGATTTGGTGTATAGCAAATAAAATTCAACTAATAATTACTGCATGAGATTATGAAATTTTTTACACCTGTGTTCACACCTCATTGTTAGCATCATTTGACGTCAAGAACCTTCTTAGGTCAAAGAGTCGACGTATGGAGTCTATCACATGATGGGAACCGTGTTCTATTAGACCTATGCCCCACTCAAAATTTCTAGACTTTTACCATTTACTGTATGTCTTTTATTAATTTCAATATAATTTGTATATTTGCGTTTCTTTTTGATATTGCACCTCAAACCTGAACAACGTACTATGCACGGGCCTATGCTTTTGATATTGCACCTATCAGCCTGAACAACATACTGCGTACGGGCCTATATTTTTTGCATTGCACCACTCAGCCTGAACAACATATTGCATACGGGCCTATGTTTTTTGTATTTCACCTCTCAGTCTGAACAACATACTGTCTACGGGCCTATATTTTTGATATTGCACCAAAAGCTTTTCAAACAAATCTTTCACAAAAATTACTTCAAAAATATCTTTAAACTTTCTGTAAACCAGGCCTGGGGAGGCTCTGACACCAGTGCCAAACGCGACACGCCAACAGTTTCTTTGTGCACGCAAAAGTCACAAACTAAGATGAAAGAGGATAAAATAAAATAAATAGGAAGATGAAAATAGTTGAAACATGAAAAGAGAGGATAAAAATAAGATGAAAGAAACACAAGGGGAAACAAATGTCAAGATTACCTCTTAATAAACTTTCACTTGAAAAGATCTTTAATAAATATTTAGTTATAATACAAATAGTGGCGCTAAAAGGGGGGGGGACGGCTATGCCCCTTAGATTTCTTTGCCTCCCTGAATTAAAAAAACTTTTTGGGGGCATTTTCACCAAAGAAAACAAAAAAATTACAAACTTACCCTCCCCCTTCTACGGGGAGCGAAAAATATATTTTTCCCTCCCCTAAATTTTCTCGGATTGAAGACTCTGAACACAAACCATTTAAAAGGCTTCGTGACAATCTTCAAGAAACCTTCATTAACGAGAAGATCACACATACTTCTATTATCCCCAGATGAAAGGGGAAGGGGAGGCATAAAACTTAAACTTTGGCTTTTATTACACAAGAACGACCGCTCTGTGAACTCTATATTATATTTTCTGAAACATCAAATGATCTTTCAAACTTTTCCTAGAATTATGTATTTACATTCATGAAATGAGAAGTTAATAAGATTTTTTTCCCAATGGACAAACACCAATTGCTATTTGGATTGCTACGTCTTATTTGCTGCAAAATACGACGTTGAAAGGATTTAGACCCCAGGTGCTGCTTTTCAGAGGAAGAAGATGAAAACAAAGATGCAAACCTGTTGACAAACCTGGATGCTTAATTTGCTTTCTATGAGCATCGCACAAACTTTCCCGTGAAATTGTGCTTAACACACTCATCAAAAAGTTTATAACAAGCCTTCTACTTTCAAATGTTTGTCTGACAAGAAGAAGGCTTAGATTTCCCTTAGCATTTCAACTTATATAGAAAACAAAAATATGACAACACTGTAAATTAGATCTCATCCCCAAAGAATGTTTTTAAAAATTTTTTACAGAAATATATCCTAGACGGAAGAAGAAGAAGAATCTAGTCCTAAAATTTTGTCTCTACTGAAATAAGACAGTAATTTTAAAATATATTTTTTTATTTTTTTTTAGATCGACTGCCCAGACAATGATCATCCACTCGTTTTTTTTTTACTTAAAGATCTATTTTGACATGTTTTCCGACTCTTTTTAGCGTATATATCGCCATTTGTGCTAACCTGTTAGTGTATACACTGCAAAAAAAAAAAAAAGCTAAAAGATTCAAGGTAGACATGCATGAATTATGCAGAATAAACTTGAAGAGGGCCAAAGACCTGAGAAGCCGTTCTTAACGGTTGGTAAACGGTTGGTGACAAAAAGTCAACAATGAGTCCTAAAACTAGACGGAACTGTGAAAGAAAAAGTATTTAGTCCTAAAGTTTTGTCTCCATCTACTGGAAGTTGGTCCATCTACTGGATGGACCAACATATTAATTTTAAAACAGATTTCTCTCTCTCCTTCTCTTTAATTTTTTTTTTCTAGACCGATGATGAACCATTCGTTTCTTTTTTCTTTGCTAAAATACCTATTCTGACCTGTTTTCTGACTATTTTAGCGTATACGTCGCCATCTGTTCTAACCTGTTCGCGTATACGTTGAAAAAACAGCTAGAATATTCAAGCTAGATATATACTAAACTAGCTATACTAAACTATACAGAACTAGCTGTTCTGCAACTATATTTATGTACACAAATAAGTTTATAAATATATATAATTATACTATACTATAATTATAATTATACTATAAATTTTAATTTTTACTATTTATAACTATAAATTGTAGACTTATATTGACTATAAAGTTTTACCTTTTTATTGCAACAAAAAATAAACTTTTAAATTAATCAACTTTATCAACTTTAATTTTTTTTTTTTTTTTGCATGATTTTCAGCGTGTTTCTCGTTTCTCCCTAGCAACACCGGATAGAACCCTAGATGCTATTGTGAAATTAAAATAATTAAGAATTAAATTACTCTTAATCCCCTTACTGAAAGGACTAATATATATACTGTACAACAGATATATTTTATTATTTTTAGATTAATTGGCTAGACACTGACTACTCATTCATTTTTACTATTAGACTCTTACACATAGACATTTATTCGTTTTTTTTCGACATTTGACGCATAAACATTGATTTTGATATTTTGACATTAAATGTCATTGTTCGATATATGAATAAGCTCGGTTGCGTTTCTTCGGAATGCAAATCACGATTCTACACAAAGAATATATATCACAAATTTGTCGTTTTTTTTTTGTGTGTGTGTGTGTGCTTATTAACTGTTCTTTTCGCGTAAATTTATTTTTAAACTTCATAAACTTCATTAAAATTATTTTAAACTTCATTAAACTTTTTTTTAAACTTCAATTAGGCGCTAAAGTCCAAACTAATGTAGATCCAAAATATTTGCATTATTTTTTTTTGTGGGGGGGGGGGGAGGGGGTGTTATTTTTAAAGCCTGGTCCCATTCGTTTCTGTTGGTTTCAACTCTCATTGGAGAAAAATAAACTAATATATTACAAGATTCCGATTCCAATAGTTGCCAGTGTTCACTTTAGCGCCTAATGCCTGCAACACTATAAATTTAGCAAACAATATTTGTTTGTAGAAGATTGACCTTTTACGATCCAGTGGCAATTCTGGCCTCTCTTGCGCCTGGGGAAAAATCTTGATTAGCCCCCCCCCCCCAACCACATCCACCGTCACTGTCTCCCACAAATTTTCAGGTCAAATTAAAAAAAAATATATTTATTAATTATTCATCATTTATTTTTAGATTATTTTCTAATTTATTATTTAAATTATTTAATTATTTTTTATTTATTTTCATTGTATTAATTAATCAATAATTTATTCATTATTTTCATTTATTAACTGCGTTCTCTACTTTATTAATAAAATTTCAAGAACAAAAAAAATATTTTTACCGTTAGATTATTCGTTTGAAATTTTGTACCCTAAAATTTCTGCCGCCCAGGGCAAGTGTCCCCTCTGTCCGTCCCCTAAAACCACCTCTGTTATGTTTTTATAGTTCCAGAAGGCCAAATAATCTCAATTACACAGTTAAACATCCCTATATTTCGTGCTTTTTTAATGTTTCAGGTTTCTGGACATATTTCAGTATTGTTTTTTTATTATTGTTTTTTTTTTCAGTATTGTTTTTTTTATTATTTTTTATCAGTATTGTTTTTTTATTATTTTTTTATATTTCAGTATTGTTTTTTTATGCATATTTCAGTATTGTTTTTTTAGGTTTGTTTTTATATTTTTCTTTTACGGTACTGAGGACGGACCGTGAACATTGGTTCTAAATATACTTAATTTATTTTTGTTATTACTGGACTATTACGTTGTTGTTTTTAAATTTTTAGGTTTTCTTGGCTTTTTAGCTAAAAGAACAAACGAAAACCCAAACGAACGATGATCTTCTAGAAAAAAAAAACAATAGAAGTACTTTGGGGAAACCGAAAGTTTTTCCGAAAGCTTTTGAATTCTTTCAAAATTCAATTTTTTTTTTTTTCGTTTTTTTTCGACTATTCTTTTCGTTGCATCAGCTATGGAAAAGTAGTATGGTCACTATTTTCGTCATTTTTATTAGGCATTATTTTAATTAAAACATCTCAGTTTGAAATAATTACATATTTTTCTAATAGGATTAAAAAATAAAAATACGGAGAATATTTACTAATTTTTTCATTCAAGATGCCGTTGCTTTACTTCTAATAAAAAAGTTTAGACTTTGTACTCCCATATAATTCCTCTGTTAGAGAACAAAGATAGGCCTCTATTGACAAACTATGCGTTGCGAACCTCCTTTCCCAGAGAGTTCTTGCAAACTATGCGTTGCGAACCTCCTTTCCCTGAGAGTGTTTCCCTGAGAGTATCTTAAAAATATGCAGTGGGACCACATGAGAAGGGGGACTGAGCCCCTTCTACATTATTCCCCCCCCCCAATTGATTTTGTAAAAACCTTTCTAGGTGTATTTTCATTGAAAAATCTCTTTTTGAGGTATTTTTATTGAAGAAAATGACAATTTGCCTCCCCTTAGATTTGAAAATTACATTGCCCCTCCCCCCTTCCACCTTAATTGTCGCGAGTTAATGCCGCTGAAAATATGTCCTACACACACCCATGGAAGAGAAAGAACTTAATCTTACAATTTTATCTCCAAGTGAGAAGACTAACACCAAGATTGTAATTAAGATTTCCGCTTTTATAGCATAGCTAGAGCAATTAAAGCCAAGAGTACCTGTTTCAAAGTCAAGAGTAAACTCCTCCATGTCATTCCCAGATGTGATTGTATAAATTAACTTCCTATCCGTGGGATTGAAGGCGGAGACTGAGAGGAGCGGAGTATAAAGAGGTGTGTCCTCTCGGATTGACGAGTAATAAAAAGGCTGCTCAAAAATTGGACTGCTTCTATCGACCACTTTGATTTGAACAGTTGCTTCTGAGGAGAGGCCAGGAGACCCTGTAAAGAATGATTGGGGTTTAATGGGCATTAAAGCAAACATATCTAAATAATGATCAAGAGTGTGAATATGAAAAAAATTGTGTCTATTTATTATTATATACCAAAGAGTCAAATACTAAATCAAATCCATCTATCAAAAATCTATCAAAGAGTCAAATACTAAGCAATGTGACTTGTGGATTTTTGTTGGATGGCAGGAGGGGGTGGGCTAAAAATGTTGTGTCTTCAATCAGCTGAAATGTTTTGCGCTGTTACCTATGGGAATTAAAGTCTTTTCGTAGCTAAGTAGCAAGGCATATCAAAAGACACTATATGGCACCATGTTATGAAAATAGCGTATCTGCAAAATCTCAAGACGGATTTGGGTATCCAGTTGAGAGTTTCGGGGAGTTTTAGAGAAGGGAAGTGTACCCCAGATTTGTATTGGGGGTAGGGGGAAAGAGGGAGGACCAAAAAATATTTTTTTATTCAATTAAACGATTTAACACTCTTAAGACCCTATGGGACCTATAATTTATTCATAAATTATGTACCAAGGTGAATCAAAGGACACAATTTGTTGACAGGTTATCAAAACAGTGTGTCTGAAATAGATTGAAATAGATACTAAATCAAATTACGCTTCTTTTTTGTATTATTTAGAAAAAATTACCACATAGATTGGATCTGGTTTACTAACTTCTTTGGTTTTATGAGCTTAATAGGATAGAAGAAAATAATGTAAGTGACAGTTTGATGAAATTAAAGTTGAACGGTATTGCGAGCAGTATAGTATTTTCCAGAAAAGGAAATGCTAGCTGCACTGATTTTTTCGGTACTTAAGTATTATACGAGAAACACTCGAGACATTACCCGGTTTTCATCCCGAGTTGCAATGTACAGTGAAAGTACATAGCGTCTGACCATGGATAGCTATATTTTAATTAAATATTTAGTTGGTAATTTGGTTAGGTTAGAGTAGGTTTGTTTAGGTCATGTATTTAATATATGCTATGCTTTATTGGCTCCAATTAGCCATGAACTGATGGCTCCGATTAGCCAAGGACAGACGGCTCCAATTAGCTATCGACTGATGGCAACTTGATTATAAATTCATAATCAGCTACGCCGTTTCTGGTAAGAGTGGGCATCAAAATAAAAAAAAAAAAAAACGAGGGCAAAAAAAAATCTGCAACAAAAAATAAATTAAAATCATATGCCACCAAACAACTCGAGGAAGTTTTTCTTTCCTTTGAAGGTGTAGTTGTCTTTGGAACCAATAGTGTGGATTTTTAGGGACAAAAATCGTTTTCAAGTTCATCTAATTAATTTCGCCTATTTATTTTCACGGTTCAACGTGGCAACGCAGACCAAAATATGGTACTTCCCACAAAATTCACTGTTTTAATACGACCAAATGGAAAATGTTAGAAAGTCGTGGTTTTCAGTTAGGAATAGACGGGAAATGGTTACATAGTGTAGATATACTGTTATTGATGCCCTTGGTGCTTTGAAAATAGTTTTAATACTTATAATTCAGGTAGGTAGCCCTCAATGGCGTCAATTTAGGATAATTTAGGGGGAGGGGCAAAATGAATTTTTCAAAATCTAGGAAGAGAGGGGGGGGGGGGAATTTTCCATTTTTCTTTTGTTTCAATTAAAATACAAAAAGGGAATTTTCAAAAAAATACCCCTAACAAAATTTTTCAAACATAGGAGGGAGCAGACAAAAATGTAGGGGGGTTACATGCCATATATCCCCCAATGGACGCAAGTAAATTTCAATTCCCTTCAGAGCCACGTTGAAGTACTTAAAAAACTGCTTCTCTTCAGTTTCCTATATTCATGGAATTACTTTTAATTTTCCCAAACTTTCAGTTCATTTCCTCCATCTCATTAAGCTCATAAAAGCAAAGAAGTTGGTAAATTAGATTCAATCATTAGTTTATTTCCCACTTTGAGAGGAAAATCTGAAAAAACCAAGAGAAAAATTAATAAAGTGTGTCTTTCTGGAAATTGCTTTCTAGATCTATAATGGCAACAGGATGCCATCAAGAGGATGACGTAATGTCATCGTCAAGAGGAGGGCATTCGTCATCAAAAGGAGTAACGCCCAGATGGGTGGGTTCAATGGTACAAGTAGAGGACCCAGTGATTCTTAAGACTTCTGCAACCCGAAGATTACAATTGAATCACCAGCTAACATAAAGGTAAATGGTTTATCCGTTCCTCACTTTACCTCTCTTTTTCTTGATTTCATAGAAAATATCTTTTTGTCAAAAATGAAAATTGGTACTTGTCTAGATCCCGATAAACACGCGAGAAGTGAAGTTTCGTTAATGCTAGTGAAATAAACAAAATAGGATGAAAATATAACAGTTTACGAACAAATTTGGACTATATATTTGCACATTAGGGGGGGGGGGGGGGGTAAGCATAGCAGAGTAAGCAACACCTCACTAATCAGCGGAAACCCGGTTTTGAATAGCATCTTTGACATTCTATATGAGTATCGCGTATTTATCGGATTCTAGACAAGTACCGAAAATTTAAATACTTGATTCTTCTAAACTTATAGAAAGACAAAAATACAGTTTTTAAGAATTAGGCTAAAAATACCTATTTCAAGAATATAAATACGAAAAAAATTGTAGAAATTACAGTTTCCAGCTAAATAGTATTCTTTATTTTAAAGTGTAATGAATAATGATATCTTAGTAGCATTTGACCTAGATGTACTCAAACATTCTTTTCCCTTCCGAAGTAGGTCTCGTTAATTTTTATAAAGTGAATATGCTCCCATGACTTCAAGAGGATAACAATGCTTTGACAAATCCGTTTCTCTTTCTAAATTGTAAAAAAAAGATGGTTCGTAAAAGAGAAAATTTAGGTATTTTTTAGCACATAAGTGAACTCGTTCAAATAAAATAATATATAAGCTTTAATAAAATAATATATATATATATATATATATATATATATATATATATATATATATATATATAATAAAATAATATATATATATATATATATATATATAATATTATTAATATATATATATATATAATATTATATATATTATATATAAAATACTAAAAGCAAAATTATTTTAGTGTCTAAATCGTCTTTTTTGGGAATGTAAATAAGAAAAAATAATACAAATTGCAATTTGTAGCTAAATAGTGTAGCTTCATTTTAAGATGTAATGTCAGTGATAATATCTTAGGTGGCATATGACCAAATCGACTGCGATAAAAAAAACGACTGAAAGCGCGACATATGCCATTTTTGTAACTTTTCAAGAGAGCCAAAAAAAATAGGAAAAGAGTTTGTCGGTTATGGTCACTCTGAAGGGTGGGGCTAATGGGGATGATATTCTAAATAAACTTTTTATGCTTCTTTTCATTGGTATAAATTAAATTCAAGTATTTCGAGCGAATTTAAAATTATTTTATTTTAGGGCGTATCTCTCCTTTTTCCTTGAAAAAAGAGACAAATAACAGGTCCCCATGCAGTAGCTTCATACGATAATTCTCTTCTGTCATTCTCAATTGAAACAAGACCTGATAAAAAAGAGACATACGCCACTTAGAGGCTTATGTCTCTTTTTATCTTCGGAACAGTGCAAGATAAATTTTGACTGTACCATACGATTCCTCGTGCTTACTTTGCCCATGACATATGCATAACTCATTTTCAACCAAAATGGGGTATGTTGCACTTTTAATTATAAAAGCCGAAAATGTACTCAAGCATTATGTTCCCTACCAAAGTAGGTCTGCTTAACTTTTACGAAGTAAACATACTGCCAAATCTTCGAGAGGATAACTTTCTAAATTATTTTCAAAAATGGTTCGTAAAACATTATATATAGGTGTTCTTCACCATATAAGTGAACTCAGTCAAATTGGCTTATAAATAGTATTTTTTTTTTTTTTTTTTTTTTTTTTTTTTTTTTTTTTTTTTTTTTTTTTTTTTAGTCTCTAAAAACACCTATTTTGAGAATGTAAATATGAACAAAATAGTATAAATTACAATTTGTAGCTAAATAGTGTAGCTTCATTTTAATATGATACAAATGCTAGTATTTTAGTTAGTATTTGACCTATATGCACTTTCCTTACCTAAGTGGGTTTCCTTAACTTTTACGAAGTAAATAGGCTCCCAAATCTTCTAGACGATAATGATACACGGACAAGTATGTCTCGCTTTCTATATCATTTTCAAAAAATGGCTCGTAGACCTCTGCATCTACGTATTTTTCAGCTTACAAGTCTGTTCGGTGACTTGTGACTCGGTACGTAATAAAAAAAAAACAATTTTTTTTAATTGAAAGAAAGGAGCGACATTAAAACTTAAAACGGACAGAAATTATTCCGTATATGAAAGGGGCAGGGGCTGTCCCCTCCTCAACACCACGCTCTTTACGCTAAAGTTTGACTCTTTCTCACAACTCTACTTTATAAAACAATAAAAAAAAAACTTTAGCGCAAAGAGTGGGGCATTGAGGAGGCGACAGTCCCATTCATATACGGAATAATTTCTGTTCTTTTTAAGTTTTAGTGTCGCTCCTTACTTTCAGTTAAAAAAAACTTGTTTTTTATATATTTAATTTCTGAATGTTTTTCAACTAATGCAGGTTCGAAATTGGCTCACCGTATATGACAAAAAAAAATTGCATATTAATTTTGGCAGATTTATTCCGGATACGAAGGGTTTCCCCCTCCCCAATACCTTGCTTTTTACGAGAAAGCTGTTAGCACTTTTAAAAAAGCTTCATATTCTAATTAAACGGCCTCCGTGTTTCAATTTTAGCAAACAGTCAAACTTTAGAGTAAAGAGTAAGGTATTCAGGAGGGGACAACCCTTCATATATGGCATAGTTTCGTTTTATTTTTCAAATAATGCCAGTAAATCAGGTTCACCCTCTATAAAATATACCCCTCCCCTCCCGGAAAACTCCTCCATGGAAATTTCATCCAACATAAAACGTACCCCCCCCCCGTCAATTCCCTCCAGATAGTTGCATCCTCGCTGAGAATCCCCCTCCCTGTAAAATTGATTGTGGACGATTCACCCTGAAAAATTCTCATTAGCATTCTTTCATTTGAATAAGACTTTAATCTCTAATCGGTTTCTCAATCACTCCAGGTATGATCCCTTCCGTGAAATTGTTTCCCGGAAAACGAAACACGCGGAAAAAAGCCCCTGGGCAATTCCCCCGAAACATCTCCACATAGAAAATTTGGCAAAGAGAATGTAAAACAATTAGAAAGAATTTCGTATATTAATTCTGTTACTATACCCCCCAGTGTAACATTTCCCCTGGAATATTCACTCCCCAGAAATTTCTCTCCTAAAGGACCATTCCCTCCATTGAAATCCACCCCAAGCACCCCCCCCGCAAAAAAAACATTGGCTGTATACTTCCCAATAACAAATACTACATGTAAAAAAAACAGGCAAAGTTCACAACTTGCAGCATTTTCCCCAGGCACTGTGGGGGTCATTTTACACCTACAGACATATTTATTAGATTTTTCGACTATGATGAACAAAATTGCTATCCCAAAATTTTGATCAGGTGACTTTGGGAAAAAATGATCGTGGGAGCTGGCCTAGTTGCCTTCCAATTTCTTTGGTCACTTCAAAAGGCCACTTAGAACTTTTAATTTCCGTTCCAACGAGCCCTTTCACGATATTCTAGGACCACTGGGTGTACGACCACCCCTGGAAAAAAAATAAACAAATAAACACGCATCCGTTATCTTTCTTCTGGCAAAAAAAAAATACAAAATTTCACATTTTTGCAGATAGGAGGTTGAAACCTCTATAGTATGGTTCTCTAATACGCTGAATTTGATGATGTGATTTTCATTAAGATTCTATGACTTTCCGGGGGTGTTTCCCCCTTTTTTCGAAAATAAGGCAAATATTCTCAGGCTCGTAACTTTTGATAGGTAAGACTAAACTTGATGAAACTTATATATTTAAAAATCCGATTCTTTTGATGTATCCATTTAGATCAAAATTTCGTTTTTTAGAGTTTCGGTTACTATTGAGCCGGGTGGCTCCTGACTTATAGTTCGTTACCACGAGCTGTTTCATTATATAGAAGCGATCCCTAATTTTAGGTAATACTCTAATGAGCAGTTTGTTGTCAAACGCTTTCATAATCATCTGATTTGGAGATACTTATTTCATTTGACATTGCAGAGGTTCATCTCTATCCTTCTTAGGTTTATTTAAAAACCTACGCCACGTGTCAAGCGGTGAATGGGAAATATCCTTTTAAAAAGGCAGAAATCTATATCAGAATTAAGCTATTTCTTTAAATAAAAAATACCCTTCCAACTGGGCCCTTGAAAATCCCTCTACTATGCTTCAGTGCCTAACTAGCAGCGAAGGAAAAAACACTTTACTTCCCATGCAAAAAGGTGTTTCTCCTTACTGTTTAAGATTGAGGGTTTTAATTCTTCGGAACACGGTTTTCGACCATGCTAATTCGAACAGCGCACTTTTTTATTTCAGTCCAATGCCACCCAAAACCATTTTCGAGGGGTTTCAGGCTATCTTTGGAAATTTTCGAAAGCTTGTTTTCGCAATAAACTTTTACCATTAAGTTATCATTCCTGAATCAGCTTTGAATGGCGATTCACGTAAACCCTTTACGCGATAAATACGTGCCTAATTAAATCTCTAGGCTGAAAAAATTCTGTAGAACCAGGCGTACCAATTGGGGATGGGTAAAGGATGGCCCCCCAAGATTTTGAAAATATCTTTTTTTTTTCTGTTATTGTCATTGAAACATATTGGTGACGACTAACTAGAGTGACACATCGCTGTTGGCCCCCCCTCTTATTTCAAATTTCTGAAAGCTCACAAAACTGTGCATTTTGATGATCACTAATCAGGATAACGCACCGCTATGGCTCCCCTCCTGTGCCTTTTTTATACCAAGAGCCAGGATATTTCTGTAAGGAAAACTCCAATCTTTTAACCTACGTGCGGAGACTAACTCAGCAGGTATTGATAAATTAAATATATTGTGCTGTGTTGTGAAATCAAGAACGTCTGGTGTTTCATTGGAAATTTGAACAAAAAAAATCCATGGGATGTATATCATCTTTTAAAATTTTAGAAATTAAATAGTTGAAACTTACCTGTTCGAAAAGTGATAAGTTAGTACCCTATAAAAACAGTCTCCCATCTCAACTTAAATATAGGTTTTATTTTTTTTTTCCTGTAATTCCAGACTTGTCCAAGCATATGTAATAACGGTACTAGGGGTTACCATACGGTTACCATTACAGTTTAAAATGGGTATATATTTCCAAATATCTCCATATCTCCAAATAAGCACCAACTTGCAGAGGTTGATTTTTATAGGCCTAGGTTTTATACTATATTTCATTTTGTAAGTGATCTACTATAAGTTTGGCCAAACTCATGCATTTTCTTTTGCGAAAATTGCATTTACCCCTCCCCCACCCACAATAAAGCTTTTAAAAATAAAACATTTGGTAAATTAGATCCAATCACTAGTGCATTTTCTACATTTTGGAAAAATTATAAAATTGAAGAAAAAACACTAAGTTTTTCAAGAAAGCCCTTCCAAATACGACTAAGTCTCGGAAAAACAAAGAGCTTTCAAACAGCTTGACTTCAAACGCCTAAAAAAGTATGGTAATTAGAACAACTTTCTAGAAGTTGGGAACTAAAGGGGTTTCATTTAATACTTTTTCCATTTATAATAGACCTTTCAAGCTTCTTTCAATCTTATATTTCAAAAATGTAGTGCAAAACTAGTATAAGCTGAAAGGGAAATCAGCTGTGCCTGGAAAAATATCTTGTCTAATTTTCATAGTTGTATTTTTTTTTTTTTTTTTATCAAGTTTTTAAAACTATGTATCATTTTGGAATATTTTAGTTCGGTAAGAGGAAAGAGTCCATTCAACTTTTGATTGCCCCTCCCAATCTGATTTTTACAGGCGCGTACAACAAAAAAAAATCAAAC
>CM051270.1:19183604-19201104 GCA_027921565.1 Artemia sinica | reverse complement strand
AAAGTCCCCGAAAATTAGGTGATAGTGAAAGCACTGAACAGAAAGCAACTGATGAGCCAAAAGCAACGAATGAGGGCTGTTACCAAACTCTGAGCTGCCATTCTTGGGAGACATCTGACAGTTTATAAGTGGCCAGGGAATTCTTGTGTTCTTTTAAAATTACTTTTCTGTGAATAGGCAGCGCGGCGGCGGAGTGCACCTGGCGTTTTTTTGATAAATCACGTCAGGGCAGGTTTTTTTTTAAAGAAAAATTAATCAGTGATAATTTATTGCGCCCCCTGGCATTGTGCGTCCCTACGCCCGGGTCAAGTGGGCCTATTGGTAAATCCAGGCTTGCCCTCAAATACCTTCTTTAAATACCTTCTTATGACCCTTCCCACTCCAAATGAAGATTTTTGGTAGTCTCTCATTCTTTATCCGTGAAAGGTAACCTAAGCATCATAGCTTTGTTTTCATTATAGCCCTAGAAAGTGGAATCAAACACCGTGTTCGTATAGCTTATTCTTTTAGTTAGAGCGCCAGATTCTGTATCTCGCTTATTTCGATTAGTACCCATGCCGGAAGGTACAAAAATGTTGAGGGTGGATCCCAGGGTAGTCGACCATGCTGAAAACGAATATCGTAGGGCGCATGTTCGCCGCTGGGGCATTTCTGAGATATAGGCCAAAAACACCAAATTTAGCCTACAATGGGGTTCGATGATTCTATTTTTTTTTTACAGATAAGATTGGTCAAATCCAGCGTACTCTTACATCAATCGAAAGAAGAGACTTGGGGCTACACGAATATGATTTTAGTTTGTAAAAAAAGAATAAAAAAATAGTAAACTTTTTACTGCAGTTTAAAAAAAAAATAAGATTTTTGTCAACAAATTTCTAACAGAAAAGCTAAAAACTCGAAATTTTTTTAAGATAAAGTAATTTTTTTATACTAAAAAGAAAGCCCGTTTAATTCCAAACGCATTGAGCTAAGAAAAAAAAGTTTAAATTATTGTGCGTAAGGGGTCTGAAACTTTTTTAGCGAGTATACCCGATAATAGGAATTTTGTTTAGTAACCTGCTACCTAGCAGGAAGTTTTTTTTTCATCACGTGACAGCTGTTAACTTACTTCTCGAGACTCCAAAAAAAATTATACACCTGGATAAGGCAATAATACTGGCTATAAAATGCCCAACACAGCTTGTGGCCACAGAATAAAGTCCCCCGTCGTTACCCAGCTATCGAACGATTGCAGTAAAGTCTCAAAGGAAAATGTTCCTAAAAGCAACGTGTTTTATTTGCCTTTCCTTCATGAAGCACCAAACAACCATGCACCAGTCGAAAAATCTCTGCGAACGTTCATGGCAATAAGTAAAGCTGTCGGATGTGACGATACGGTGGTCATGCAAGATCTCTTCATTTATCAGCTAGCACAGGGAGTGAAAAGTAAATACCCGGATAACTTCAAAAATGTGATACTACGGAAGGGAGGCTTCCACCTCCTGCTCAACGATCTCAAGGCAGTTGGTAAGATGATGGGCAGCTCCAGACTCAAAGAGATTATAGTGCAGGCAAAGCTGCTGCTTCCTAGGAATTGCAAAAAGGTATTTCAAGGGAAAGACTACTACCAAGCTATCAATGCCTACTGCATACTGTACGAGGTCTTGCTAGCCCTCTACTGGGAGTCCTTGGAAGAGTATTACTCCGAAGCACAAGAAGACTTATCCCGTCTGGACCAGCTGGGTAGTGTCATTGAGTTATTCAGGACTTCATTGGCAAACGGTGCTGACGCGCGAGCTGCACTTCAGGAGGCAAACGATACCTTAATCACTTTGGCTCCCATAATGAATGCCTTCGACACCCTGCGAAATGCGTCGCCCACGTTTGCTTTCTGGCGGCAGTTCCTGGAAATACATGAAATAGCGATACAATTCATTCATTCTGAACGAGACTGTGACTGGGAGTCTCATTTGACAGCAACTGCTGGGATGTTGCCATACTTGGCGGCGGCTGACCATCCTCAGTATAAAAGATGTCTCATACAGTACCTATCAGACATGCGAAGTTTACCACAAACCTTTCCTGATGTACACAGGAAGTTCATGAAAGGACACTTCGCAGTAAAGAGAACTCACACCAGGTTCACGGCCACCTGGTCCGATCAGATACTGGAATGTACAGTGACCAAGGATGCAAAGACGACCGCAGGAATAATAGGAGAACAAATGGATGAGAGACAGACTGAAGTTTGGATTCTTACCTTACCGATTCCGCTGCCATCAGCAATGGTTTCCTGCAAGTAGTCAACGTATCCACAGAGACATTGAAACATCACGAAGACAATCAGTCGACGACGACGCGATTACAACTTTCGCGAGATAGAGTTCGAGACATTTTCACTACAGGTTGCAATCCGCTCAGCAGAGTGGACTTCGACCTAGTGAATATTGTGACGTCAGAAGTTGCGGACGATGAGAAGATTGTTTCTGATATTACTTGCGTAGCCACAAAAGGAAAAGAGGTGGTTGAGGACTTTCTGTGCCACAGGAAAGAAGATGTGAAAAAGGTTACACCCCGAATTTTCCCTTCAGAGAGAAAAACTCAGAAAGTGAAGGGCGTCCCTAGAACCGATCTCCTGAACTCTGAAGTAACAGCCTTGAAGAGAATCATTACTGCTCAGTTGAGCTACGGCAAAGAAAAGGAGAAAGCAGTTGCAAAGATCCTCATAAAAAAGATTCTTCCTTTCCCTCCATCCATTTTTGAACATCTTCCACAACAATCAACCAAGACATCCTCTGGCTGGAAAATAAGGACAGGGAACAAAGCTGTGCTGTTGAACTGGCTAAGAAAAAAATGAGGACTTGCAGCTTGGCCGGCGACTTTGAAATCCAAAGAAACAACATCAGCTACAGTGCACATCATTGACCTAATGTCCAAGATAAGGTCATATCGGTCTGCCAGGTTTGAAACAGTCGAATCCTTCGCGGAAAGATTGCTTCTATCATTGCTGAATGATCTTCCAGTGGGTATTCCTGAAGTCAACATTGTCGCAGATCGGTACGACGGGCTGTTTGGGAAGCTCACGGACACCGGAGAGTCGATCTCCTTGAAATCAGCATGCAGACTCCGACAAGGGAAAGGGAAAAACCTCCAGATTTCTGCTCTTGGCACAATTAAAGAATGGGATGCCGTACTTGCAAGCTCAGCGTCTAAAAGCCGGCTCCTCGAAATTTTGTATGAAACCTGGGAGCAGATGGGTGATCAGCTTCCGAACGCACTCAGCCTTTTTCTCTCAGGTGGGTTCAAGGAGAGATTCAAAGTCTCTCTAGTCAAGCGTGGCTGCAGTCCAACTTTACCAGAGCACTGTGACTACGAAGAATGCTTGTCCTCCAACCACGAAGAGGCTGACCAACGCCTTATGAAACATGCCGAGTACGCTAGCCGTTAAGCTTGAAGCATTGTTGTGCATGCCAACGACACAGACGTGGCAGTAGGCTGTATTCATTTTTTTGAAGAGCTTCAAGCTGAGGGATTGAGCGAACTTTTCTTGAAATTCCCTTACATTATCCCAGTACACGAGCTGGCGGATGGAGTCCACTTGTCCAAAGAGGAGCAGATTATTTTACCGTTCGTGCACTGTCTGTCAGGTTGTGACACAACGAACTTTTTCTTCGGCGTCGGGAAAGCTTCTTACTTAAACACCGCGGCGTCTCCATCTTTTGCCTCAAAAATGGTGTCTGTGACGGAGCGGATCAACGATACAGAAGGGAAGCTTTCAGTCGACGCGTTTAGAGAAGTTTCCGACCTATCAAAATCCCTGGCCATTGAAATGTACGGTAAAAAGACCGGATTCAATTCACTGGCCATTGTAAGGGCTTACATTTGGTGCCAGAAACAAGATGTGAGAAGACTGCCACCTTCAGACGACAACTTCGAGCCATGCATACGAAGAGCCATATTCGCTACATGGATAATCTTGTCGTAAGTACAGGCTCAGCCGAGCATTCCAGATCCATTCCTCCGTAGATGGAAGATGGCTGAAGGGGAAGTAGATACGGTCGTCTCAAGCTGTAAAGAAGCATCAAGCCTGGAAGCTTACTGCAGATGCAAAAGTGGAAGATGTTGGAAAGACTGTAGCTACAGTCTTTCCAACGCATTTTTGAGCAGCTGCTCAAAAATGAAAGGATGCTGCAGCTTATGCTCCTGCCGTGGAACGAGGAGGGAATGCAGGGAGTCTGACCTTGCCCCATCTGAATTCTCGGAAGAAGAAAAATGAGGAATATTTTTGAAAGTTTTATTGTATACCTTTTACTTTTTATTACAACAGGTCCCTAATCAGTTACTATCACCCAATTTTACGGGCAGGCCGAGTAAGACAACTCCAGTGCGCCGGCTGAAACCATCTGTGAAGCAGAATTCTTTCACGTAGTAAATAGCTTAGTCGTATCAGTGGCAAATCAGGTCCCAAAAAGGTAATTACAGACCCCTTAGTACACCAGAAAACATATTTGTCCATTCTAAAAAAAAACACTTTTTTTAGTCAACATTTTTTTTAAGCCTATTTTTATTTTTAAGTAAAAGTTAACAATTTTAAACAGTTACAAAGTTTGAAGTATTCCTACACTTTGAAGAAAAAATAAACTTTGTCCATTTTCCCAATACGGCTAGTGATCATTTCAGTGACACTACTGGTGCCCTGACTATTTGGTTATTAAAAAATAATTATTAAGTCTATAAAGACACACACGCAGGAATCGGTAGCGGGAGAGAAAACTTGTAACCAAAGTAGGTAAACAATACGGAAAAGATGCCAAGTTATTTTTTAGGAGGGGAGTGGAAACTGCCCCCCCCTCCCTTGGATAACAGGGTTATTGAAATTAGATGTCTTAAAATATAATATTTAACCTCCAAGACGTAGAAGATATATTTCAAGAAACCCTCGATTCCGTTAATTAGCATTTTCAAGAAGTGACGTAGCGCTCTGCTCATCGTACATACCTTCTAAAGTCATATGGTAAATTATATGGTAAATTAGGTAGTTTATATGGTAAATTAGGTGACCTGCCAATCAGGTAATTAGGTAAATTAGGTAAATTGCCAATTAGGTAAATTGCCAATTAGGTAAATTAGGTGACCTGCCAATTTAAATAAACATCTTACACTAAATTTACCGCCATGATAATTAAATTACATTTAATCAGTATAGTAAACTATACCATATAAACTATGCGATCTATGGGCCATGATGACCTCCAGTACTTGCTGGAACAATGTGATAAGTATGGCATGCCAGCTTTCGAACTAAGATTTCTTTCGAGGTTAACACTCATTTAGAGCGTTTTTTGTTTGGCTAGAGAAATTTTCTGTGTTGAGCGCCCATGTCTTACAAATTTAAAATATTTACCAAAAACAGAATGAACCGGCTATTTTCTTACAGATGAATGCTTTTAAAACACTGGAAAAAATAATACGTTCATGCACCTCTTGTCAATATGAGAAATTGATAAGTGAAGAAAGCCAAGTTCTCACCGAGAAAAAAAGCAGCCAGCGACATCTAAAAACCCAACAGCATAAAACTAATTGCAAATGCTAAACATAGACGTAAGTCGTATCTTCTAATGTGTCTTTTTTAGTTCTGCTGTAAACCGGGCAACAGAAGATGGGATAACTTTCGCCAAAAGGGGATAAAAAGTAGTTAGCGTTTTTTTTTGAAAAATACCCATAAAATTTTCATTAATCAATTAAAAATATATTAAAAAAAACATTTGCCTTCCAAAAAAATATCTGGTTGGATTCAAATAAGCTTAACCTTTAACTGAAATCGCACTTTTAGTGAGTTGCAGTTAAGATTCCTTTGATTTCTTATAGTTCTGCTGAGTAACTGCAGTGGCATCAACTGGAGGGAGGTACGTGCTCCCCTAAAATTAAAAAAAATACCTTTTTGGGGGGTATTTTGATTTAAAAAATACCCTTTTCCGGTATTTTCATTTCAGAAATTGAAAAGACGACAGATTTGCCCCCCCCCCTAACTAAATTCTGGAAAGTGCATCTTGTCGTCCCCCTATTTTTTTTTTTAACTGAGGCAACTGGGTAACTGTGTAATGTCAGTGGCTCCGGTTTATCCTATTTCCTTTTTAACCCATGTTGAAGTACCAAAGATTCCCCTTTAACCCTATTTCGTTTCTCTATCAAGACACTGATCTTCTCAAATAAGCCCTATGTTGTCATTCCCGTCAATCTTCTCGTAACGTTCAACTGGTTGTTTGCGCTTCGAAAAAAACTTACCACTTTACAACAGATACTCAATAGGTAACTCCATTTACACCTTCTTT
Organism: Artemia sinica; assembly: GCA_027921565.1. Lineage (NCBI taxonomy): Eukaryota > Metazoa > Arthropoda > Branchiopoda > Anostraca > Artemiidae > Artemia > Artemia sinica. The sequence continues at coordinate 19,194,793 of CM051270.1, read as the reverse complement.
TACGTATTTTCCTGTCCTCAAAGAAAATATCAAAAATTTTGTTGAATTACTGTTTGTTGTTGTTGAATTGTTATCGAAGATATTGTACAATTTGTTGTTCCCCTAAATGTTGAAAAATCCCTTTTTTAGGGTATTTTGATTTAAAAATGCCCTTTTCGGTATTTTCTAAGATTAGAAATAACGACAAATTCCCCCCCCCCAAAAAAAAATATGAAAAACACATGTTGCCATCCCCCTAAATATTTTTTGAATGGAGGTCACTGGATGACTGTGCACTGTCAATGGCTCTACTTGTTTCTTAACTCCATTTAAACTGACGTTAGACCACCAAATATTCCCGCCCTTATTCCTCATTCCTCTCTAACTCAGTCTGTATGCTTTTACTCTTTGACAGTTGACTTTACTAAATAATAAAATTGAAATATATTCATTTCGGCGAAAGGACTTTTGACAACCCCCTGAATTTTAATATAATTTACTTAAACAATATCTGTGATGCTAGAATATGTTCGAGAAAACCATCCAATCCTTATTTTCGTACTTTGCCAAGAACGTGCAATTCATATAAAATACAGTGAAATTTACGTGAGACGAATAAAATATACATTTGAACGAAATACTTCGCTGAAATTTTAATATTTACTAGAACTAAAATGCTAATGAAAGTAAGTAGTATAAGGCAAGGGCATCCAAACATTTTTTTTCTAAGTCAGCAGGCAGAGGTCGGCTAAAGAATACAAACGGATCACTAACATATTCAAACGCTTTATAAAAACTGCACTTCATATGCAGGTTTACTTCTCCTAAGAGGGGGGGGGGCATCTATCCAATCGCCTTCTCCTACGGGATCTCTCTGACATAAATCGTATTTGAATACCCATTATTTTGTATTTTATACAAAACAATTCACGTTGCTTTAAATGGTTTATCAATCAGAATCCCCCCCCCCTATATTTCACTTTTGTTTATTTGACCTTCTTATTGAGTTGAAACTTTCAAAGAGATCGGGATTAGCACCCTTTTAGAACTTCGCCTAGTTAAGTCAATGGTTTCTTTATGATGAAGGAAATGCTATTACCCTCAGATACAAAGGCGTGGAAGCGTTAGCAATCAAAACGCTGTCAGCCATGCTCAATATTTGGGCTAGCGTGAAATACAACTACTATATATTCGGTGACGCACGGACTCCTAACCTTTTCCATCTCGTGTACCCGCTGTATTCTCTTTGTTTTTACCCCCCCCCCCCCCCCCCCCTATTATCAGAAATAAAGTCCTGTTTACGTACCCCTTGATGGGAGAACGATTTAGTGGCAATAATTCTACAGAAGAATACGGCTAGTTTATCGAACCGCTGTCCGATCAGTACCGAGCAGTCAAGTCTTGCCCATGGCCCCCTCCCCATATCTAACGAAATACCACCAGAGGTGCGCATCGTACAAATTGGGTATGGTTGCTTGAATCCACAAAATATTTCATAAGTTGGACCGCCCCAAACACGTTATATGATGACGAGCCTATGCTAAGAAATATAATTAAGAATTAATAAATCATTTTTAACGGTTATTTTTGAAATAGGAAGCATTACCAACAGCATTAGATAATAGGTCTATAACAATAATAACAGGTCCATTAGACCTGAACTTTTCTGCTTAGCCGCGTAGACCATTTCACTTCTATTCCCACAGCAGTGTTCTATAATTAAAATGAAAGAGCTCCGACCCCATTCTATTTCCCTCTTTCTTTTTCTACTTTATCAATTTTCTTTCTTTTTTTTGTCGCATAAACCTTAGTTCGTTTTCTTTTTTTACTAGTCAGTAAACATAAAATTAGTAAGTTTCTTTCTTGGTTCTATTTTTCAGTTTTTTTATTTTTTTTATTCCTTTTTACTTAACAAAGAGTTTATTATCTTTACTTTGTTATTTATCTACTTTTTTATACCACTCTCTTTGGGGAAAGTAGCACTTTTTCTTTGCTTTTCCTTCCTTTGTTTTTAATGCAATCAAGAGATTTTTAATTTAGTTTAATTATTTTATTTTTAATTTATTTTAATTTAGGAAGTAAGTAAGGAAGTGCTAAGTAAGGCAGTATTTAGTAAGGAAGCTACTAAGTACAACCGAGAACCTGAAGCCCAGTCATACCCACAAAAATAGCAAAAGAATAAGGAAGAAGTACAGGCAAATAACTGCCATCTGGTTATAGCCAGAGTTGTCACTTGGGCTTTAATGGCACCGAAATGACTTCTTCAAGAGGCTTCCAATTATTAGCTTTATACAGAATGTTCTTCTTACTTTTGCTAAATATTGGCTTATATTGAGATCAGGGATAATCTAAGAATTTTCCATTTATTTTGGCTTATTGGTTAAGGACGTATTTCGGCCGCAAAAGTCCTTGTGTCGGCCCTGCAGTGGCCCAGATACCATGGGAAAAGTATACCCAGGCAATAATCAAGCCACTGATCCACCATAGGACGCTAGGCAATATAAGCTAGGCAAATAAAAATAAAACAAATTTAATTTTGATTTAAAAAAGGCTTCTTTAAAGAAAGAAGAGAGGTCAGAAAACCAGTATGATACTTTAAAGCCGATTCTAGGATATTTTGGGTGTATTATATGACAACTCTGGCAGTGACAAAGTACGTAATAAACTATACTTTGAAAATCGTCATTTATTTTTTAAGAAGAATCCTGCTCTGAATTAAGCATATAATTTCTTATCTTGTATTTATTATGCACGATATTCTTATCGTGCATAATGCCACGCAAAAAAAAAAATACGGAATAAAAGAAAAAAATAGAGCACATATAAAAATGTTGCCCACATTCGTCTTCTTCTTTAGGAGCTGTAGGTTTATTATGGGCTAGAAATCGCTCTTTACTATGCAGCATCTGACACTGAAACTATGGTTATGCCACAAGAAAACACTTTGTAGCTTATCTTATAGTAATAAAATAAGCTCTCAAAAGGGGAAAAGTACTGGCCCTATTCTGAAAGGGTATCTAACTGCTACAAGTTATCAGTAGCTCTAGAAGTATTTATGAGTGAGAAAATTAATGCAAGGTTTTAACTTTTCAAAGCCAGTTCATAAAAACAGAATGAAAAGCTTAGTTAGAGGAAAGGGAGAGAATCTATTCTTTCCTATTTATAAACTTAAGCCAACTTTTAGAGAGCCTCTTCGACCTTGGTTCAAGTGGATGATTCCTTAGGGCAAATAAAAGAGAGTCTTAATTGATAGCAAGTCTTTTTTGTCCTGACAGTTCATCACTCACCCGTCAGAATGTAAACACTACCAGACTTTCAGTTGTGGATAGAAGAAAACTTTTTTTCAAAATTTTCTGATGTAATTTGGATTCAATCCCAGTTTTGGCATTAAATACACTAAATTCTAAATTACTTCAGTTCAATAAAATTAACCAACAACTTAAAAAGATGAATAATACATTTTCAATTTGACTACTGCTCAGATAGAAAAATCTCACTTGAAGGTTGAATGTAGTCCTGTGGTGGCGCAGAGGAATGGGTCTATGCTTTATAATACGGAACCCAGAGTGCGGTCTCAGCTGCAGCAACCCACCACAGGGCCCAAAATTTAGATCCACCGATGAGATATTGCAAAAATGTCTACATTATAGTCCAAAGAAGAAGAAATCGGAATAAAAGATTACATTCAAAAATTGTAGACAGCGATCCCTTATATCTGTAGTCTGCTTCATCCCTTAATATAAAACAGTTCGTGGTAACGAACTGTAAGTGAGGAACGACCCGGCTCAATAGTAACCGAAACTCTAGAAAACGGAATTTCGATACCAATAGATATATCAAAAGAATCGGATTTTTTATGCTGATTTCCAATATTTAAGTTTCATTAAGTTTAATTACACGCATTAAAGATTACGAGCCTAGAAAAATTTTCCCGATTTTCGAAAAAAGGGGGAAACAGCCCCTAAAAGTCAAGTGATCTCAATAAAAATCACACCATCAGATTCAGCGTATCAGAGAATACTGAATAAGTTTCAAGCTCCTATCTGCAAAAATGTGGAATTTTGCATTTTTTGCCCGAATAAAGATCACGGATGCGTGTTTATCATTTTTTTTTTCAGGGGTGATCGTATTGACCCAGTAGTCCTAGAATATGGGGAGAGGACTCGTTCCAACAGAAATTAAAAGCTCTAGTGCCCTTTGTAAGTAAGCAAAAAAATTTGAGGACAACTAGGTCCCCTCCCCGCCCCTTTTTTCCCAAAGTCGTTCAATCAAAACTTTGAGATCGCCGTTTTGTTCATCATAGTTGAAAGGCCCAATAACTATGCCTTAGGGTTTAAGATGACCCCCCCCCCCCCCACAGCCCCAGGGAAAGGTCTTTAAGTTATTAAATTTGCCCATTGTTTGCGCATAGTATTTGTTATTGGGATGTAGACATACATTTTTGGGTCGTGAGGGTGGACAAATTTTCTACTGTTTTTTTTTTTTTTCACGGGGGAATTTTCCATGGGAAGGGAAGTTTCCAGGGAGTGAACTTGTCAGGGGAAATTATTCACTTGGGGAATTTGCCAGAATTCTTATACAAAATTCTTTTTATATATCTTGCTTTCTCTTTTCGTCTCAATTTTACGCACAATGTGGTTAAGATTAATTGTCCGGGGGAAATTTTCACCAGGATTGAATTGTCTAGAGGATATTTTCGGGGGGATGGGTTTTCTCCGTGGAGGTGGGGCCAGATTTCCTGTCACTATTTAAAAAACAATCAGAAATTAAATAAAAAAAACAAGGTTTTTCAATTGAAAGCAAGGAGCAACATTAAAACTTAAAACGAACAGAAATTATCCCGTATATGAAGGGGGTTGCCTCCTCCTCAACACCTCGCTCTTTACGCTAAACTTTAAATTTTCTCCCAATTCTTTAAGAACGACTTCTGAAACACTATGTTCGTTTCAATGGAACAATGAGAAGCTTTTTTCAAAAGTACTAACAAATTTAGCATAAAAAGTGAGGTGTTGAGGAGAAGGCAATCCCTTTCATATACGGGATAATTTCTGTTCATTTTAAGTTTTAATGTTGTTCCTTACTTTCAGTTGAAAAAAATATTTTTTTAATTTAAAAAAAATTAAAGAACTTAAAGGTTTTATTTTAAAAAAGAACTTAATGATTCTCCCATCTATTTTTCGTAATAAACACAAAAGTCATAGATTTTAAACCACAAAAACATTAGAAAAATATACAACCTAAACTATATATACATATATATCTATCTATATATATGTATGGCTGTATTGGTCAAAGGCCTGATAAGCGCTATAATGCAAAGTAGTTCCCAAGAGGCCTCCTTTTCCTCAACATCTCATGCTATTTTGTCCCCCTGTTTTTTAAAGTCTTCTTATATCATCCCCATGTTATAAAGTTCCCTCATGTTTGATTGAAAAACAAAATTTTTAAATAAAACAGAAAGCTATAGCTTTCTTTACTCCAAATTTACTGCGAAACTTAAAATTAATAATGTACAATTTAAATGTAGAATATAATTTAATAACATACCTGTACTAGGGTTCATAGTTGAAGAGGCTTTTAAATAAAACAGAAAGCTAGAGCTTACTATACTCCAAATTTACTGCGAAACTTAAAACCAATAATGTAAAATTTAAATACAGAATATAATTTAATAACAAACCTGTAATAGGGTCAATAGTAAAATAGGCTTTTAAATAAAACAGAAAGCTATAGCTTTCTATACTCCAAATTTACTGCGAAACTTAAAATTATTAATGTAAAATTTAAATATGGAAAAACCGAAAAGTGGAAAAAACCAGAAAATTTTGACTCTGCCGTTGCAGAGCACATTTTTGAAAACGCAGACCATAGTATTTTGTTTAATCAAGCTAGCCTGATTTCGCATGACAAAGGTATTGTCCAGCACTACAGAGAAGCTGTTGAAATTTATAAATACCAACATTTAGGTCTAGCTTTGAACAGGGATTCAGGTGATTTAAGAATAAATGAGCCGTATTTCAGTTCTCTCAAAAAAGAAGCCGATACTTTAGTAGTCCCAGATATAAACCTTGTACCAATTTCCCAATCACTTAATCAAACAATTCAACAAACCCTTAAGTCTCAAAGAGTGTCTGCGAGGAATGCAATTATTAAAATCAGGAATAAGATGACATAGCTCTGCAACTCATTCAATGCTGTTTCGTTTTGGTTTGAATGAATGAATGTTTTTCTTTTATTTCTCAGTTATATTTTTTTTATATTTTCTCAGTTATTTCTCAATACTTTTAACTATATATTATTCATTGGTTTATCCACATATCTCCTACGGTTGCCTCCTATGGAGCAATAACTTCTTATGCAACTATAGAAGAGTGTAAGTTCTACAAAATAAAGCTGTTAGAACAATCGGTAGGTATGTCCAGGATGTACATGACACATGTGCTTGTTTTAGGTCCCTGAAGCTCCTTAATGTAGGTCAGATAAGAGATTACCAAGCTGCAGTATTTGTGTTTCAGTGTAAGAATGGTTTAACGCCTGATGTTTTTAAGAATTTTTACCAAATTAATAGTGACCTGCATAATTATGGAACTAGGCAAGGTGATAATATAGTTGTTGATTTGCGTCGTGGTACCAGGTCTTCAATTTTCAATGATACACCTTGGTCCTTCAGTATGGAATGAGCTACCATTGAGCATTAGAGTGGCGGAACATGCACCTCAATTTAAAAAGAATTTAAAAGATTATTTTTTTTTGGGGGGGGGGGAATTTGTTAAATTTTATTACGGCTGGTAGGTTGGGTAGGGGAGGAAGAGGAGCTGGAGAGGTAAGGGTGGGTAGGGGCTAAGGTAGGGTTGGAAGGGCGGGGGAGGGGAGAGGGAGTTGAGTATGAGTGATGGAGACTGGATTTGTTATTATTACTTTTCTTTAATATTTCATTTATCTATTAGTATTTTTAATTCATTTATTTATTATTTTTCTATATTTTTTTTAATAACGTATATTTAATAACATATATATTTATTTTTCTATATTTTTTTTATATTTAGGTCATAATTTATCTATTTTTGGTTTATTTATAATAGTTTTAATTGAATAGTTGAGGTTTATGTAAATAGTTGAGTTAATAAGTAAGTAGTTACGTGGACTTTCGCGCGATCGCAAACCTTCATAGGTTTTCTCCAGCGTGAAATTGTTGTTTAATTTATTTATTTGTTCATGAATGTGGATTAATAAACTTACGAACTTAACTTATTCGCTAGTATCCGTCGATGGCGGTTCAATTTTTAATTTCTTTGCAGATCACGGATATTCGTGAATGACTCACTTTTATTGTTGTTAGGTATTTGGTTTTAATTCTTACAATTTTTGGCTTTTATTGAATTTTATTCATCTTTTAATTTTTTGTTGTTTCTTTTTCCTTGGTTTTTTCACATTCACATTGACTTTCTGCGTTTTATTTGTTGGTTTTTTTCTTCGGCTCTCTCATTGATTAAATTTTTTCGTTTCACGCTGAAGAAGAGAGGCGTTTGTTCCCTCAAAATACTCACTTTGTTTTGTTTTGTCAGTATTTTCATTTGGCCTTTAAAAACCCCTTTTTTGCTCGTTCTTCTTTCCTTATGTTATGTCAAGTCAATGTGGTTTAAGAACTTATCTTAGTAAAATAGGCTTTTAAATAAAACAGAAAGCTATAGCTTTCTATACGTCAAATTTACTGCAAAACTTAAAATTAATAATGTAAAATTTAAATGTGGAATATAATTTAATAACAAACCTGTACTAGGGTCAATAGTAAAATAGGCTTTGGCCAATGAGTCAAGAATCTCATACGTAATTTGGGCATTAATCCCGGAGTCATCATCATCCACTTCAAGAATCAACGGAGAGCCAAGGTTGAGGAAACGACCTTTCGATGAACTAGCGGCATAAACAACAGATTCCACAGGTGCCGCTTCACTTATAATACCCTCATAGCAAAAGGAGAGAAAACGCGGCGCATTATCATTGACGTCACGAACGTGAATTGTAATAATAGCAGTGGCTTTCAGGCCAGCCTGAAAATAATAGAGCGTTTTATTTAATAATTTTTATCATGTTGCAGCTTTTGGTCAAGATAAAGTGCTCCACTCAAACAACAATGTTATTTTGCGATACAAAGTTGTAATCCCTCTCCCCGTACGGAAACGCCAATTGGCGAAATCTCAGTTTTTCTACAAAAAAAAATATGAGAATTCCATCTTTAAAAACTTTAATAACAATATATTAGATAGATGCATTAGCCCCATTCTGAAAAAAAAAACGTTTAGTATTTTTGTTTTAAGTCTAAAAGATTGAACTCTATAACAAAGATCCCAAAAGCTAAGAACAAAAGATACGGAAATTACCTAATTACTGAACTAAAATTACCAGGATTACCAAACAAACAGTCACGCTAGGCGATGTCACGATTTTCCTCTAAGAAACTAGATTGTCGTCCTTGTCTTTTCTGATTCCAGAATTTTTAGAAATGTGTTCTATTAAAAACTAATATCTAGAGACATAAAATGTGTAAGTGTTTAGAGCAGCAGACAGTAAAGCCAGACCTAAACACGACAGACAAACACATTTCCATACATACATATTCAGCCAGTCAAACACATTTTCCATAGTTTTGAGTCAGATGTACCTAATACAGTTTCGACAATATTGTAGTTATCACTGACGTCTGAGAAATCATACTTTTTTGTTAATAATAATAATGGAGATCTTTATTACATAACTAATATATACAAAAAAAAGCCCGAAGGCCAGTATTCTGGGCTTGTATGGCTACTCCTAGAATACTCTACATTACATATATGCATTGGGTTACCACACCTTCCAACTACCAACATATCAACACAGCATTCTGCTCGAAAAAAAAAAAAAACTCAAACTCATACAGGCAATGACGTCTCAACTGGCAACGGAAATCAGACCTATCTAACTCATTTTTCAACAAAGAAGGCAATCCATTCAACAGAGAAGAACAAAGAAGACAACCATGCCTGGCAAACTTTTGTCACTATTAAAGCTGCATAACTAAGTCATATATCTATAATTGGTTAATTCCACAGATAATTAATTAATACGCAATGCTTAATTCAGCATATAATATAATTAATTCATCATAGAATAAAACTTTTCGGGTTTCCCCTCTTATATGATGACCTTCATGATAAAAACAACCTATGGTAGAAAAAGTACCACAAAGCTGACACTAAAAACTTACAAAGCTGACACTTGAAAATGGGCATCTATGGAAGCTTTGTGAATAATTTCTTTTACTCGACAAAATAACATGAATGTGCAAGCACGGTAAGCAAAAAATACAAAAAAACTGAAAAAAAACTAAAACTTTGAAAAAAAACTAACGTTACGTTACACAAACAAAAGGTGTGAAAGAAGTATCTTATAAGTGTATAAAGTTCGTTCTTTACAGCTATCGCTGCAGCCATGATTAGTTTTTGTTATCAGGATACTGGTTTTCAAACCAAGAATATGATATGAAAAGCAGGGAAGGGGGAGGGTACTACATCTTCAATCAAAAGAAATAATGTAAAACAAATGAATTATTAAAAAGGCAAAGGAGATAAAAGAAGCCTCTTCGGGCCTCTGGAAAGGGGTTACTAGACATAGAACAACCGAACTAAAAAAAAAAAAAATCCAACTTTAAAACCCCTGATAGACTTATAAGTTTACGCTCTTTCCATATTTTAGGACTTACAAATCTTGGTTAACTCGGCAGGAAGCTTCATTACTGAGGCCATAGGAAGTATAGGCAGTGGGGAAAACTTATAGAAATAGGGAGGGGAGGGCAAAGTGTATCTTTAAAATATAAGGGGGAGGTGTTTATTTACTTCTTTAGAAATTTTTCTGACTTCCCAGACAAAATTTTTCCTTTTATCCCAGAAAATTTTTCCCCTAGGACCAGAAAAATATTCTTAGAAGTGCCGATTTGAGAAATTATCATTTCTTTTCTTATTCCTCCAGCAAGGATCAAAATGTTTGAATTTTAAGTCAGGAAGGTCCTTACTAATTCAATTTGGGGTAGTTGAGTCCTCTCTTTCTTTCAGGGAAAACACTAGAATATCACATAGAAAGCTAGGGAATTAGAGAAAAGAGTTTTGAAGTACTATAAGTGGTACTTATATTATAAGAGCTACTCCTAGAACCAAGAAAATTAGTTAGAAATGGAAAAATTTTTACTCCTAACCAGCTCTCTTTATCGTTAGAAGTTTTTTGGAAGTAGTAATTGTTCAAGGCACTTTACAAAATTGATTATAGACCGTTTTGAGTTCATAAACAAGCAATTGTAAAAAAAAAAAAAAAAAAAAAAAAAAAAAAAAAAAAAAAAAAAAAAATGCAAAACGGAAATCTAGGAAATTGGAAGCTCCAGAAGCAGTACTTATGTCGAGAGGGCTCCTCCTGGGTTCAAGAAAAGTAGTTAGAAAAAAAAGAGTTCTATTATGACCGTCCCTCTTTCTTTTTCATTGGGAGTTTTGAAAACAATATTTGTTCAAGGCCCTATATAGAATTATTCAAGAAAAGACCATTTTTAAGCTAAAAAACGTAAATAAAAAAACACCAAAAAAGTAAAAAAGTAAAAATAAATAAATAAAAAGAAGCTACGAATATAATCTAACGTACTCATACGATGGATTTCCTCAAAAGATCAGTTTGAAGGACCCACCGAACAAATTTTTTAAAATAATGACCAAAAGCCTCGGGGAGGCGGGAATTTGGATTCCCCTCCCCTAAGATTTTGGATTTGTGCCCCTGTGGGTGTAATTATGGGTTTAAAAGAAAGTGACGACTGTATTTATTTTCAAATAGTAGTTTGCTGCTAAGATGTTGAATACAAAGGAATTTCTGTCATTTGAACCAAATTTTATTCTTTCATGTGAGGCTTTCTTGCACTTTATCTATTATTATCTTTTTCTAATTGCTTTGTTTTATAAATAAAAAGCCTTTTACAAGAAATGGAAAGAAAAGCGCTTTTATTTGAACTTTCCTGATTTTCAATCATATCACTACAACTACTACTAAAAACTCACTGCAGCATCAAGCCGCCTGAGGCCAACATAGCCTCAGGTGGCTACACACACTTCTCCTCTTCCCCAATTTATTCAAAGCCTTACCCTTTATCCTCCCAAAAAGTTCCAATTCCCTTTAAATTCTCTCTTGTTACCTCT